>CM065392.1:28485000-28625000 GCA_033060915.1 Euryodendron excelsum
GGAGCGGTAGAAGTAACTCATGATGAGAGGGGACGTTTAAAGTGAATGGACAACGTCTAAAGCCTTATCTGAATGGGGGATTTGACAAAAATAAGACCACCATTCTCCTTGATTTGGCCTAGCAGAAGAGCAACAGTCAAGCTACTAACTATAACTAAGCACTTCTTAGGAGGCAACCAAGCATTCTAAAGCTTAGTTTTTGTTATTTTTAGTATTCCCTTCAAATTATTGAGTGTTCTAATTCTTCTTGTCCTCAATTATGTTGTGTGTTTAGGTTGCTGTTTGGGAAAGAAGAGAGGGAAAGGAAGTTTGATCAGGCTCTACCAGTGGTCAGGGAAGTTTCTTGTCAACCTGTTTTTGGTTTCTTTGCTGCACATTGGGGACAATGCACACATTAAGTTTGGAAGGGGGGGGGGGGGTCACACTTGTGTTCTTTTGCTTCGTTTTTGTTTTGTTTGAAAAAAAAAAAAACATTTCAGTATTGATTAGGTTTGATGACCAAAAGCCCATGACAACAACTTGATTGAACTAAACATGGTGTTTGGAAAGTGATAAATTTTGTTTTCATCTGGATGTTTGATTCTTGTGTTGGTTTTCTCCTGTTTATGATTCTTTTAAACATTTGAAGCACATAGCCTTGAGAACATATTTGTTGTGCTTACTTAGAGGCCGTTTATGTAAATTAAGCAAATTTCTTTGATCTTAGTGAACTCTATAACCTGTTTAATTAACACTTGAGGCAAAATCCTAGACTTCACCATGTTATGGAAAAGATTTAGGCCATCTTTGGATCGTTTGAGCCGTTCAAGCCTACTTGACATTTGTTTATCCATAGTAGTCCGCATTTGAGCCTGTTTATACCTTTTCTTCGTAACCCACATGCTAGCTTAACTTTTTAATGATCTATATTCCTCGCACCATAAGCACGTACTCTTTTCAAGAAATATGTTGAGATGAGTTACTGTATAGAGGAAGGATGAGTTTCGAGAATGATAATGAAAAAAAAAAGATGAGAAGAAGAAAATATTACTACACCAGTTGTTCATAAAAGAAAGAAATAAGTTTGGGGGTATACTAGCACAAAAAGGAAGAAGAGAAAAAATTTGGTGTGATAGGAGAAAGTTGAAAACAAGCTTTATGAATACTATTGTCGATGAGAAAATTAGCTCTGCGAGGATGTTAGGATGATTCATGTGCTTAGGGTGTTTTTAAGCCATAATAATATCTATTACCATACCGTCATCCTAATTGCACGTTACAAGCTTAATAAAGTCCTAATGATCTTTGGTGTGGTGTTAGTCTACATTAGAGGAGAGTGTTATAAAAAATAGGCTTATGGAGTTAAAGAAAAGAAAATAAAAACAAGAGATTTTTTCTGATTGCTTAAACCAATTGAAGTAGCGAATGGTTATGGGTAAAAGGTTATTCACACACACACATTGAAGGAATCATGAGTAAGGGGATAATAACAACTTGATTTGAACTTCTAGACATTAATAATGTTTAAAGTTTTCCTTGTGCTGTGAAATATGTGACATTTATGAGGCATGTTTTGCGAATCAAACAAAGTTAGTATCAACTTATCAATATCATATGTTTTTTTTTCTTTTTTTTGCTCGAGGACTAGCAAAACGTTAAGTTTGGGGGTGTTTGATAAGTTGATTTTATACTTGTCAATTTAATATCTTTAGTGTCTTACATGTTAGTTCTTTAGGATCTTTTATTAGATTTTTACATGTTTTTATTAATAGTTTACAGATTAGAAGGATCAAGGTAATTATGCAAATTCATGGGATTTAGCCGGAAGAATCAATCAAAACATAGCAGAGGAGTACTTGAACTCATTATATATGTTTACTTCGATAGGAGACACAAAGGAGGATGATTTAAAGAGAATTAAGACCTTTACTTGGTATTAATTTGAGCTTGGAAGCTAAATTGAAGAAATTGTGAAAGAAGGGTCGACCCTTGGTGACAATGAGCTCAAATATCACCTCTGTTCAAAACTGTCGACACTTGGAATAGAGGTATCGACACTTTGACTAACAAAATGAAAGTGAACTCTCTGTTAAGAAGTGTCGACACTTTTAAACTCAGGTGTCGACAACTTGTTCATAGCAATAAATTTGGAGAAAAATTAGGTGATGAAGATTTGACGTGGTTATGGTATTTTGGTGATTACCCTTAGAAATAGTAATCTTTTGGCTTAAATTGTTAGTTGAATAGTTAAATTTGGTGTTAATTTAGTATTCTAACCCCTAAAACGCGTTAAAACTCTTTTTGTACACTTTTTGCAGGATTTGGAGCTCAAACTAAGGCAAATGGGCAATCTTGAGCATGACCGATCGATCGCCTGATCGAACGGTCCACGGAACGTTCGATCGGCCGATCGATCGGTGATCCTGCGATCGATCGGTGATGCTCTGTTCACCTTATGCAGCAAAACTTCAGAGAGGGCGTTTTTCCGATCGATCGGGCGTTCGATCGGTGACGTCGGAATCCTCACAACAGACGATACAGAAGCAAACTTCAGAGGGGTCGGTTTTGCGATCGATCGAGCGTTCGATCGCCCTGACCGTTCGATCGGGCGATCGATCGGCCGATCGATCGGTCGTACACCGATCGATCGGTGTGTACAGACTCTGTTTTTCTGCAGAGTATAAAAGCTTTTGTTCGAGACAAAAAAGGGATATAGGGTATTTTCTGCAGCAGTTTGGACGGGAAGAAGGCTCCAAAAGTGGATTTTTGTTATCTTGTAAGGTTTTTGGTTAGATCTACTCTTAATGCTTTGTATTTAATGTCATTTATTGCTTTTGGATCATTGTAAGTGAATGTTTGTTATATATATGAAGTGAATGATTTTCTACATTTTCTAGCAACTTTCCATCATTTTCTTGGCACTTTCTCTCATTTTCTTGGCAACCAAACACTAGCTTTTTATAGTTTAATGGTAGATTTGTCTCTTTTTATGTTAGTTAACATGGATTCTAGTAGCTAAAAACACCCCTTGGATGTGGTTGTGAAGATCCACCAAGGATCTTCAAAGGGTTGAAAATGGGTTGTATGGACTTCAAAGTTATATCCTCAAAATTATATGGTTTCATTTGATTTAGTATGAGATTCATTAGAAAAACCTAGATTCATAACCCTTTGGTAATATTTATGCACAAATCAACATTTGGTATAGGTATTGCACATGTTTAAGGTTTGATTTTAGGGTACCAATTATATATTCTCTCTCTAGGCTCAATCAAACAAAACCCACATTTTTATAGCCGACATTTTCCGAATCAAGAATTCAAGGTGTGATTCTTGATTTGAGTTATAAAGCCTCTCATTGGAAACCCTTGTTGTGAATTGGTGGATCAAAACAACCATGTCCAAGCTTTTCTCCTTAATCACATAAAACTAGCTTTTGTTGTTTTCTCATAGTCACTAAATTATTGCATGAAGCATATAACCATCATCATCTCAAAACCAACATATTTTCGGTCTCTTTTATGTTAAGAATTTTCATTTGCAATCCATTAAGATAAGTACCCGTGCTAGTTGAGCTTTGTTGCTATATTTGCAGAATTCCCTTGGGAGAGAACGACACCGGATCCTCCGGTTTTACTACAAGCGCGACCTCCGTGCCCTTGCGGAGTGGCTCCAGTTGAAGCACAACTGGAGGCGTGTCATTTGGCCATAACTTTCAACTCAGATATCGGATTAAGGCAATTTCTACAACGTTAGAAAGAAGACTTAAAACTCTACAACATTTATTTCACATGAAATGTCATGAATCAAACCCAATCATGATCAAAAGTAGGCCACAAGTTAACAAAAATATAAAACTCGCGAATTTAGCAATATTTATTTCTTACTTGTAATAGGTTTCCTTTTTCTTCAAGACTTTTGGACTCTTAGAATATAAATAAGCGAGAAAAAAGGGGGAAAAAAGGGAGTTCAATGGAGAGGAGCAGAACGTCAAAGGGAGAAAGGATTCGAGTTCTTGAATTTTTCTTTCTTTCGAATCTCTTTCAATTTCTTGATGTCAAACTCTTTGATTATGTTTTATTCGGTTTTATTGTGAACAAATTTCTATTTTCTACGGCTACGATGTAACCTAACTATGACTATGTGAATCTTTTTTTTAACTGAATTAAACTATTATTTGTTTCATATTGTTGAGTATTTCATTATAGATTTAATGCTTGTGAATGATTGATCACCATTTACATGATATGAGATTTAATTTGAGACTGAAAAGTGATCATTGTTTCAGACTATATTTGAGATACCATAAGTAATCCGTAGGATAAAGATATCTGTGGACTTGTGTAATCTTTATGAGGGTTCTTTGCTCTTAATGAAATCTGACAAGTTCAGAATTTTCGCAAAGATGTAGAAAGTTTGCTTGTTAGATTATTTCGTTAATGCTTGAGAAAGATTAGTGAATAAATTAGAAAAACTCGATTATCAACAATAGGAAATAATTATATTTAATCCAATTAGGAAGTCTGCGTAGGATTAGTTATGGTGAATCGAAAACCTTAGAATCTTGTTCTCTAGATCTCAACTAGCTTATTTAATTTTGTTATTTTAACTTCTCTAATTCAACAATTCATTCCGATTCAAATTATTAAATAGATAATAATTTAACAAATTATGGTACTTATTAGTAATTTTTCAATCCTCATAGGACGATACTCTTACTCATTCACTTTATTACTAACCAACAATCATTCCTTAAAATGGCTGCTTTAAGATCAAGTTGGCTTTAAAATTTATCCAAATAATTATTTAGCTTGTGAGAAGAAAAAAAAAATAGGTCTACACGTATCTATAGTAATTAAAAATGTTTTAAAAAGCCTAGGCAAGTTGAAAAATTCTTGCTAAAAATATTTGCTAGAAGCAATTCCCGTCTATATTTTCCACAAATGAACTAAGCTTCTCACTCCCATTCTTGGACCAAATCTTGGAACGAATGGTAGGACGGGCCTTTTATTGTTTTTTAGATGGGTACTCTAGGTACAATAAAATTGAAATTGCCTTAGAAGATCAGGATAAAACGACTTTCACATGTCCTTTTGGTATTTATGCTTACAAAAGAATGCCCTTTAGCTTGTGTAATGCATTGGCCACCTTTTAAAGGTGCACAATGAGTATCTTTAGTGATATGGTAGAGAGATTCTTGGAGGTTTTCATGGATGATTTTTTTGTGCATGGAGATACCTATGAGAGTTGTTTGAAACACCTCGAGAATGTGTTAAAAAGATGTGAGGAGAGTAACCTTGTCCTAAATTGGAAAAAGTGTCACTTCATAGTGACAAAAGGTATAGTGCTTGGGCACATCGTGTCTAGCAAGGGGATTGAGGTAGATAAAGCCATGGTTGAATTGATTCAAAAACTACATATCCCTAGAACTGTGAAAGACATTCAATCTTTCCTTGGGCATGCTGGTTTCTACCGGCGATTCATAGCAGGATTTAATGCCATATGTCGCCCAATGTGCCATCTATTGTCAAAAAACATTTCATTTGAATGGACATCTGAATGTCTAGAAGCTTTCTACAAGCTTAAAAAGTTGTTGACAACTACACATATCATTTGGTCACCAGATTGGTCATCACTATATAAGTTGATGTGTGATGTTATTGATTATGCTGTAGGAGCAATTTTGGGGCACAGAGTGGACAAGAAACCCTATGTTATCTATTATGCATGCAAAACCTTAAATGAAGCCCAATTAAACTATACCACAACTGAAAATGAACTCTTTGCTATTGTTTTTGCATTAAATAAATTTTGGCCATACTTGGTGGGGTCATTAGTCATCAAATATATTGACCATTCTGCACTAAAGTACTTGCTTACCAAAGTTGATGCAAAGCCATGCCTTATCTGTTAGATTCTTTTGTTAAAAGAGTTTTACATTAAAATTCGAGACAAAAAAAGGGTAGAGAATATAGTTGTTAACAATTTGTCATGGCTCTTTACTGATGGGGAAGCCAAAGATACTCTCCCTATCAATGAGTATTTTTCAGATGAGCATTTTTTTAAATCCAAGCACTTTCTCAAACAACTGTTCCATGATTCGCTAATTAAGCTAACTTTTTGGCTACTGGCACAATACTATCACACTGGTCTTACTTAGATAAATGAAAATTCTTCAAAAATGTGAAATATTTCTTCTAGGATAATTCATACTTGTTTAAGTATTGTCCCAATCAGATAATTAGTCGGTGTATCCCCAACAATGAATTTCAATATGTCATAAAGTTTTGTCACTTCTATGCTTGTGGTGGACACTTTAGTTTGAAAAAGAAGGTTGCAAAGATTCTACAATCTAGCTTATATTGGCTTATCATGTTTCGTGATGTTCACACTTTTTGCACATCTTGTGATAGGTATCAACGACTAGGAAGTCTGACTAGAAGGGACATAATGCCCCTCAACCCCATTCTTACTCTTGAGATATTTGATTGTTGAGGTATTGATTTCATGGGACCGTTTCCTAGTTTGTTTGGATTCCTTTACATTCTTATGGCCATTGCTACTCATACTAATAATCATTGCGTTGTGGTTAAGTTCTTAAAGGACAATATCTTTTCTCTATTTGGTATGCCTCGTGCTGTCATTAGTGATGGTGGCGCTCACTTGTATAATAAACCCGTTAAAATGTTAATGCGAAAGTATGGGGTCATTCACAAAGTTAGTACACCTTATGATCCTCAAACTAATGGCCAAGTTGAGTTAGTTAACCGGGAGATTAAGCACATTCTTTAGAAAACTGTTAATCTTAACCATAAGGACTGGTCCTTAAGGTTAGTGGATACACTTTAGGCTTATAAAACTGCTTACAAAACTGTGTTAGATGCTTCTCCTTACAGGCTTATGTATGGGAAATAATGTTACCTCCTGATAGAAATTGAACACAAAGCCTATTAGGCCATTAACCAATTTAAGAAAAACATACATGCAGTCGGCCAAACTAGGAAGCTACAACTCAATGAACTTGAGGAACTCTGAAATGATGCCTATGAGAATGAAAAATTCTCTAAGGCCAAAATGAAAATATTCCATGACCAACACATCTTTCGTAAGTCTTTTCATGTCGGCCAAAAAATATTGCTTTACAATTCCCGGTTACACTTGTTTCTGGGCAAATTGAAGAGTAAGTAGTCTGAACATTATCTGATAAGAGATGTTTCACCGCACGAAGCGGTAGAAATTGAGAATTCAGCAATGGGAATGTTTTTAAAGTCAATGGGCAAAGACTGAATCCCTACTTGGAGAACTTTGCAAGTTTGATTGAAAGTGTGGATCTTGTGGATCCACCATTGTTTGAGTAAAAACAACACCCAATCAGTTTGTACAATTAGTTTAGTTTATTTATTTGATTTGGTAGCTAGTTTATCTTTAGTTGGAGGGAAAGGACATTTCTCCCCCCCCCCCCTCCCTCCCTCCCTCCCTCCCCCCATGTTTGTCTCCCACCCTTTCCCTTCTATTTTTCACCTCACAATCCTGGTTGTTCTTTAGTTGTGGCGGAGGCCTACGTTCATTTTTTGTTATTTGATTCGTCATTTTCTTTTCTTTTTTTTTTCTTTTTGTCTTTGTGATCAACAAACATTAAAGAACTAGATAGTGTCATGTCTTCTCATATAGATGGTCAAGTGCTTTCATTTGCATATTACATCTTCCGAATATTTTCATTTGGTATCAAGGATGAGATAACTCACCTTGCAAAGATGGTGAGGAGAGTTGAGCACCATGAGGAACAACCTCAACCTCTTACGGGTCATAGTACGCTAGCCAGTAAGAGAAGAGTAAAGAGACTAAATAGGTGTCACCGTTGTGTTAGACACGTGTGTGGATAAAAATTGCAAAGGGAGTAACCGACTAATGTTAGAGAATCAAATGGTTTACCTAGATATTATTAAAGGACGAATAAATGCTGAGACATTAAAACGTCTTGGAATCACCAAAACGGTGGACTATCTTAAGTTTTATATCAAAGGTCTTACTCGACTTTGTAATGATTATTCTTCATAGGGAGTGTTATGTTTAAGTGTTTTATTTTTATGTTTATCTTTATTTGTAAATATGACTAATATTTATTTTGCAGAGATTTTGTGTCTTCCAAAAAAAATAAACAAACAAACAAACAAAAACAAAACATGCGCAAGGCCAAAAAGTGTACAATTTGAATGCACCTAAGATCTACAAAAGAGGTTTGCATATTTTTTATAATTTTGTACAGTTTTATATGAAATGCAAATTTGGATTTTGGAGATTTGTTGAAACATGTTTTCATTCACCTTAGCATAATTTTTATTTTATCCTTTTTTTTAATACAATTGCAAGATTTTATCTTAATACATAAAAAGAGACTATTTTACATCATTTATTATCATATCATGATAAGTTTGGTATTTTTACATATTGTACAGTCATCCTAACAAAAGTGGAGATTTTTTATCAAGTGAGCTTTAAAGCCAATCACACCTTTCGGAATGTTTATATTTACTCTTAATAAATTTCTTCCACATCACTTTTTCAATAGCTCCATTATACTTGTATTTGATTTAATTGTTTGAATTATTACGGTAATTGAATATGTTGAATTCTTAGAACTTTAAGTTATTGTGCACTTTTAAAAATGAATTGAGGCCATCTTTAATCTTTTGAGCCATAAATTTTGTTATTGATATAATTCCCTTGGAACCATCTTTAAGCCTATTTCTTTGTTTCTTGTTACATATATTATTACTAAAATTTCTTCCTTAAATACGAAAACACAAGTATCTTCACTTATGTAAGTTGAATTAAGAAAGGAGATAATCTATTTGCAATATGAAAAACAAATAATAATAATTTAGCAACGAAAGAAAGAAAAGACAAAACCAAAAGAAAAAGGGAAGTACGAAATCCTATATAATCAAATGAAATAGGAAAATTGAAGGTATGTATTCATTGATCAAGTCATGCTCTGATCATACATGCTTTGAGCCTTTTATCCTTTTTTTTTCTCTCTATCTTATACCTCATGGCCAAGTTACAACCTGAACAAAGTACTCGAGAATTTGATGTGTATATTGTTTGCTCATTCACTTCGTAGAGAATTCACTTATCAGTTACTTGTGTGATTTTAACATTGAGTATTCTTTTATGGAGTTATGCCAAGTCGTCACTCACTTTATATATTCACGTCATTTTCTTTATGATTGTCTGTTTTGATTTTTCATTACATTTACTCTTTTACAAGGACAATCGGTGTAAGATGCATATGTTCTTTTTTTCTGAGAGAATATCTAGTGAGGTTGAATCAAAGCTTAAATGATATATATATGATTTTATGTTGTAATACTTTTTTTATCATGTAATGATCACACGCACACAAGATCCTTTCATATGTTTTTTTAAGACATTATCATTCTTAGGTATTAACGAGTAGGATATGCAAAATATGCTTGTGTTTTGATATATGTCATACTTTATCTTTCTAATCTCAGCTACAGGTCCATTTTGATATTTGTGGATACCATAACTAGAAACCCTCACGAGACACCACTCATTCACTAGGGGTAACCTAGGAGTTTAAAAGCTCGGTGCATATCCTAAATGCACTCATGATCCCTACGAAAGTGGAGTATATCATTTTATGTGTGTTTATTGTTTTGCTAGGGACTAAAAAAAACTTAGTAGAGGGGTGTAATTGTACTCTAAAAAGTACAAATTAGAGTCCCTAATTATAAAATATTGTTAATAATTATGTACATATTAGTTATCATTTTAATAAAATATTAGTTTTCCTTTATGTTTTTGTATGTTGTGTAGATTTAAACATAAAATCTAGCAAAATAAAGTCAGCGTGCATACACACATTTATCCTAATGTTAATTTGATGTAATATATACATTATATATGTGTGTGTGTGTTAGTGGGTATAATATATATGTATATATAATATGTGTAGATTATATATGTGTGTGTGCGCGCACGCGCGCGCTCGCGCAAGTGAATGAACCGAAGTTAAAGACAAAAATAAAAAAAAATAAAAGCAAATGAATGTAGCCGACAAGGAAGTTGAAATTGAGAATAAAAAAACAAAAGTGAAAATGCAATAATGGAAGGCCAATTAAGTGGAAGCCATTTGGCCACAAGAGAATAACCTTGCCTATAAATTGGCCGTGGGAGGAAGAGAGAGAAAAGAGTAGAGGGAGGGAAAGGCCAATAGAGAGCTCCATGACTTTATTCTTCTGTTTTTATTTTTAGGTGTAGATTTTCAGTTAGTTTGTTAGTACTTTTCAGTCAATTAATTTTTTTCTTTAGGTCTTTTTTTTATCGTTTTTCTACTGTAAACCTTTTTATTTATGAAATTATTTTTCAAGTCATGTCTTTTCTTTACAATATTATAAGTAACTAGTTTTATTCTTGGAGCCAATTGTGAAGATCATCTGAGGATCTTGGAATATCAACGGAGATAATTGAGTCTTTATTGTTTTATTTTTAAAATCTTTTAATTCTTAGTAATTAAATTCTAGATTTTTTAGAAAACTTAGATTCTTGACTAAGTTTAGTAATTTCTATACACAAATCTTAGTTTAGTATAGTTATTACACAAATTGATGGTATGAATTTATTGCTTTAATTTTATTATTCTAGATTTAATTATTATTAAATTGTTGTTCTAATAGCTTAATCTTCTGAATCAAAGGTTTAAGATGAAGCCAATGATTTGAGTTACAAAACCTCTGTTGGAATTTCGGGTGAATCTGGTGATCGGATCAATTGGATCCAAGACTATTTTATTTAATTTAATTAAAGTCTCGTTTTACAACCATCAATCATCACAAATTAAAATATTTTGCTTTGGTTACCATTTTCTACGATAATTGTCCAATTCTTATCAGTACTTTTTAGGGTAAAATTCAAACAGATTGGCTTAGGTTCTAACTGAAGCCATTGTAATACTACAATGTCCAACATGGCTTAGCCGGTATATAATATTTTACCGTGGGTGAAGTTTAGCACATAAATTTGCATGTTTTGATAACTATTCCTTGTGGATCGACTCCGGTCTAACCGAATTTTATTTACTGCTTCATTGTACCTGCACTTGAGTGTTAATAGATTGTCATATCCTAGGTGTAGTAAAAAAAAAACAATTACAAAAGCTTTTAGGAATTTTAAATTATGGAAGAAATTTTATAAAAAGTCTCTCTCAAAGGGAAATACCATTACTAGAGAAATTAAAGAAAAACAAATTAAGAATTAAATTGTGCAAAGGAGGACTAAAAAAAATCAAAAAGGCAAATTAAAGGGTTATGCTACTTCATAGTATCACCATTGCTGATTACTCGCTATTTCTTTTGATCACTCTCTTAATACCAATTCAATAGTTCGCAATCCCACAAAAGCTTATTGTCAACAGCCATATCCCGGTTATCACTTCCTAGAGTTTGAAAATTTTCCAATTTTTAACCGTATATAAGCTATGATCCTAAATCAAGGACATGCTTCTAAGAGTAAGTCGAAACACCACGTCAGACTACAGACCTGGAATCATATATGAGCCATAATTTGCTTGTTAATTAAGGTAAACTAAGTACAAAGCAAAAGCTCTTATTGCATTCAAGTCACACCTTTGGACTTGCACTACTTGATGAGGATGCTTCTCCTTCAATGGCCCTGTATTCATTCATCTTCCAATCGGTTTTTCTTCCAGTTGGAGCTCTTCCTTTGCAGAAAACTATGGTTCTTTTCATACCAATAACTCAATTACGGGATAAGTAAACATAACGAGGAGAGCCAGTAGCTTTCCAATAAGAATTCTAAGAATTCTATTTTCAAAAACAACAATTTAACAAAAGATCGAAACTTAGCTTCATTAACAGTACATATCGGCCTTATAATCTTAATTTTTTTTTTATCTTGACATATGAAGAGATACCTAGACAAAAAATAAATAAAATAAAGAGATGTTCGTGCCACGATAATATGATACAAATTAAGGAATTAGAAACTACCTGATTTTTCTGTCTTAGGAGTATATATTCAAGAAATCGAACAAAACGATCCAGAGAAGATGGTATGACTTACTATAACAATAACTTGGAAGGGTAGAAAAACACTGATTAAAGGTCTGCTGAACTTGAAACATCCTAAAATAATATATTACACAGAAGGTAATTTTTCCACTACCTGCCAATGAAAACCTTGAGTTTCGCAACGTCAAGAAGCCTAAAAATGCACCAAAGCATATGTTGGCCCTGCCGGCAGGTGTAAACTGTTCCATTTTTCTAGAAACTTGCATGGGCACTTGGGCACATAATTTGGAAGTAAGCTGCCTAGGAATTGCTCGAGTAATTTGATTGCGATGGTTATAACTGACTAAAGTTCTAAGTCTAAGTAAGCGTCTTGAAAACCCTAGTAGCATATATATATTGAATTTTTCTGCTCTTTTGAATTAACGTTATCACGAAATGCACATAAAAGGCAAGGCAGATTCTTTATTTAATTATTTTCTCCTCCACCCCTCCCAAGTTGTGGAAAAGTTGCGTTTTTCTAATTGATGGGCTTGTAGAATTGACAGGGCAGATCAGAGCATAACTTATTAAATCCCCCGTCGCTCATTCTCACCTCACCATTTCAAGAAACTCAATTGGTCAATACCAAACTCATGTCAATAAGATATTTAAATCATTTTTTATGTTCAAAAGAACGTAAAAACTACATATTAAAATTTAGGTATCGTGTCAACTCCTCAATCACTGAAATAGAGAGGATTCAAATCCTTAAAAGTGAATGTGTTACTGCTTAAATAGATTTCATAAATTGTTCAACAATATTATAACACCATTTAAATTGTTGATGTAAATCCTTACTTACGTTTACATCTATCAAAAGTAAATCGAAAACTTAATTCTGAAACTAACCAACAATTATACATGACTAAACTCATTTTTAGAGTAAAAATGAATCAATTCAAAGACTGCCTTATAAAAATTGGCAAAAGTCCTTAGACAGAGTAGTTGATGTTCAATTTTGCTATCTATCCTAATATCTAAGTCCTCGCACCAAAATATACTTGTATATATATGTATGTTTACATCTCTCTCTCTCTCTCTCTCTCTCTCTCTCTCTCTCTCTCTCTCTCTCTCTCTCTCTCTCTCTCTCTCCAAACATTTTTTGTCACGTTCCCCACATTGTTTTTAATTTTTTTGTACATTTTTTTGTGAAATGAACAGAAAAAAAAAAAAAAACATAACTTCACTCTATTTAAATAGTTTCAGATGAACCTAAATCTTCACCATCCACAAAAATCTAAGCAAGAAATTTTAGATAGTTGACAATAATTGCCAATGAATGAGGAAAAGATTAAGCATGTAAAGTCTGATGCATGCATAGCACTATAGCAGCGTAGTTATGCCACATCAATACACTCAATGGATTGTCGAAACTTCAATTTTGTTTTTAATAGTAGACTTAAGAAATTTATTTGATTTCTCTAGATGGAGATCCCTTAATTAGTTGTCTTAATAAGTTGCAGAATTCATTTAAATCTAGTTGTATATATCCATAATGAAAAACGGCATCAGAAACAACTCAGTTACTGAATCGAATGGTTCAAAAAATCTTGAGCCTGCATACAATTTTCAACCATTTAGCAGAAGTTATTCTTCAAAATATTCTTTTAACACTAATTGTTTTGATCGAAGTCTCTTCTAATCATTTGGTCTGACCTAGATCAAGGACAATGGTTGCGTGAGGAATATAAACAGAAAACCTTTGACAGAAAGCTTACGAACTTCCAAAAGTTCCTCATGATTTTCTGAAAAGGTGGTCTAAAAATCTTCTGTCTCTCCTTTCATGAGTTACAAATGGCAAGATTTGCGTTAGGGTTACATCCCCGAATTAGAAAAAAGAAAACAGGGAGGAGAGGGAGATCTCTTACATCCCCGAATTAGTAATGAAGTTCCATAAAACAAAATACATTTCTTCTTCTTTTTTTTTTTCCTTTCTTACAATAAACAACAAAAATATAGAACAATTTAGAATTCCAAAAGTTCATGCCGTTTCCATGTACTTTCCATAAAATATTTTGGTTTTCTCCATCAATAAGATATTGTCTTTTAATATTTTTCTAGTGATCTCATCATCACTGTGTTGTTCATTTGAGCTGCAGATCTCCTATGTCCTGTGTCCCTAATCAGACATCTTTTTTTCTTGTTTTCTACACTTGACATATAACTTAACAAACTAGATTTCCTTAAACTTCATGCTCATCTTCGATGCACTTAACGTACTAGAATTTTACCTGCGTAAAAAACAAAGGAAAAAAGATAGAAGAAGAAGAAGAAGTAAGTAATAGGCTTCTGCTGTTTCGTAGTCTCAATGGCCCTGTGTTGTTTCAGCTGCGATGCACGCTCTCGATTTCTTTTGAACCTTCTCTTAAAACCAATGCAGTTGTTCCCATTCCCACAAAGGCTCATTGTCAAGAATCATATTCCAGTAATCTCTTCCCACGTTTTGAAAAGGATTGTTGATGTAATATGCTAATCCATCCTAACTCTAGTTGTATTTTGGTTGTGTTAGAAATTAATTAGAGTTAGTTTATGTAATATAGAAAAACTAAGGCAGTGTGTAACCTGCCCCCGTTTAGCCCTTTCTTTCCCTGTTTTACTGCTGAAAATCAGATTTGATGTTTTTGTGTGTGTTTGAGCTTTGGTTTCCCATGTGATTTTCATATAGTTGCTGCAAACATAATCCCAACAAATTGGTATCAGAGCTTGGTTCGTGCAGCAGCTGTGTTTGAAGAAAAAAAAACTGAGAAAAAAAAGGGGTTTGTGTAGAGAAAGAGGTGTTTTCGCAGAAAATCGCCATGGCTACATCAAGCAACCAAAACATGAATGTTCAACAGCTATCTATACCAATATTTGCTAAAGAAAACTATGATTACTAGTGTGTGAAGATGAAAACTCTCTTCCAATTACAAAGTTTATGGAGCTTTGTAGAAAACAAGTATGTTGAATCAGTGTCGTCAACGTCGACAACACAACTCAAGCACAAGAGGAGCAGCTGAATGAGAGCAAAAGAAGAGATGCTAAAGCCCTTTTCTTCATCCAACAAGGACTCTCTAATGAGTTATTTTTAAGGATCATTGAAGCCATCAACGCTAACGAAGCTTGGGATATTCTACAAGAAGAGTGTCAAGGAAATCAAAAGGTAAGAGTTGTTAAACTCCAAACTCTTAGAAGAGAGTTAAAAATTTTAAAGAAGAAGAAATCTGAAACTTTGAATGATTATTTCTCTAAAATCACAGAAATTGTTAACCATATGAAGTCCTATGGTGAGAAACTTAAAGAAAGGAGAATTGTTGAGAAAATTCTGGTTAACTTACCAGAAAAATATGATACCATGGTGGGTATTATTGAAGAAACAAAGAACATCTCTAAAATGAGTGTTCAAGAAGTAATTGGTTCCTTGAAAGCTCATGAACAAAGGTTATTGAAGCATTTAGAAAACCCTCTTGAAAGTGCATTTCAGTCCAAGGTGAATGTAAACTCAAAAAGTCATGGAGAATCATTAAGTGGTGAACAAACAAAAAGGGAATCATCAAGAGGTGGAAGACAAGGAAGAGGAAATGGAAGAGGAAGGAGTTCAAGAGGAAGAGGAAGAAATTCAAGGGAAAGAGGTAGAAGTAACAATTATGAAAGAGGCTCAAATGTTGAAGTAAATATAAGAAGATGCAGTATTTGCAACAAGAGCAGTCATCTTGATATAGATTGTTGGTTTTGGGGGCAACCACAATGTTACAAATGCAAGAATTTTGGTCACCTACAAAAGGATTGCAAAGTCAAGGGAAATCAGCAAGCTAATTTCTCTCAGGAGAAAGAAGGTGAAGGACATTTGTTTTATGCTTGTCAAGCAGCCTTAGAACACAAGAATAATGTTTGATACATTGACAGTGGTTGTAGCAATCACATAACTGGAGATTAGTCCATTTTCTTGGACATAGATACTTCGGTTAATTCCCAAGTAAAGATGGGAAATGGAGCATTGGTGAATGCCAAAGGAAAATGAACCATTGGAGTTTAAACCAAGAAAGCAATGAAGCTAATTCAAAATGTGTTACTTGTTCCAAACTTAGAGCAAAATCTACTTAGTGTTGGACGGCTTGTAGAACATGGATATGCAGTCCATTTTGAAGCTAACAGCTATGCCATTTATGATAGAAATGATACAAGTCAAGTTGTGGCAAAAATTCGAATGGAGAAAAACTGAAGCTTCCCACTTACATTCAATTATTCTAAGAATGTTGCTTTAAAGGCTCATGTGCATGATGAATCATGGTTGTGGCATCGAAGACTTGGACACTTGAACTTTCATAATCTCAAGTTACTTCACCAAAAGAACATAGTCCATGGTCTTCCCAATATTGAAGAAGTTCATGATGTTTGTGAAAGATGTGCACTTGGAAAGTATCATCGGCAACCATTTCCTAAAGGAGTTGCATGGAAAGCCAAAGAAATATTGGAGTTAGTTCATATTGATGTGTGTGGTCCTATGGATACTCCTTCTAATGCCCAAAACAAGTATTTCATTCTCTTCATTGATGACTATTCAAGAATGACATGGGTGTATTTTATGAGGGAAAGATCCGAAGTGTTTACAATCTTCAAGAAATTCAAAAGCATGGTAGAGAAGCAAAGTGGGCATTACATAAAGATTTTGAGAAGTGATAAAGACAAAGAATACAACTCTAAGGAGTTTCATAAATTTTGTGAAGATGAAGGTGTAGAAAGGCAACTAACGGTGCTATACATTCCACAACAAAATGGAGTATTCGAGAGGAAGAATCAAACGGTGATGGAGATGGCTAAGTCTATGGTGTATAAACAAGGGCTACCAAAGACATTTTGGGCTGAAGCTGTTTATTTGATAAATAGATGTCGTACTAAAGCCATTTGGAATCAAACTCCCATAGAAGCTTGGAGTGGGAGAAAACCATTAGTGAAACATCTCAAAGTATTTAGATGTGTTTGTTGTTGACTTAAAGTTAACCCTTGTTGACTTAAGGTTGATTTCCATGTTGATTTTGATGATAACTAAACCATGTATTATTTTACTAATGAATCTACTTAGTGTGCAGATTAACAAAGTTCATAACTTAGACTTAAAAGTTGAATCGTAAGTCTAATACATGTCAAGATGAATGCACAACAAGTTCAAGATCAAGCAATGAATTTAAAGAGCTATGCAATGAATCAAACAGAGGATTGACGCCTATCTCTACTTCAAACAAATGTTCTACATTCGAAGAGATTGAAGGTGTTCAAATAAAGCTTCTGTCAAGTATGCATAGATTCAATGAAGATTGATTTGCACTAGACTGAAGACTTCATCAGAATATGCAAAGATCAGTTGAGGAGGTGCAATGCTCAGTTGAAGATGAATTGTTTGTTGAAGAGTTTGAAAAAGGGCAAGAGGTGATTTCATTAAGTATGTAAAGACCAATTCAAGACAATGTGATTGAAGTTGCTGAGAAGATGGCTCACAATGAATATCTGATCCCTACCTGGAATCCAAGTGAAGAATTCTTCTACAATATAAAGGATCCATGAAGACTAGATGCATGAAGGCTTCATCATGTCTGCGATGATCTCAGTGAAGTAATTTTAATGAAAAATGAAGAATTGCTAGCAAAGAGAGGAAATTAGAAATCAAGCATTGTGAAGCTCTACGCAATTGAGGAAGCTTGGCATTGAAGAGGATGTTCTACAATGATAGAAGGAGCTGAGCAAATGAAGAAGAAAAGATGAACATTGATCTAAAGAAGCCTTGACAGTTTGAGAGTCACGAGAAGATCAATATCCAATGATTGATTCAATCCAAATTGAATAGAAGTTAACTCTGATGAGTTAAGAAGATTTGATTGATCATCATACCCCAAAAACATACTCCTTGAAGATCTTATACCTATGCTAAGATGATCTGAATCACTAGAAGATAGAATACAGAATTCTGGGCAATGAGGGGACTCATGGAAATGAGGAGTCGCCTCTTGATCACAGAAGCAAAAAGACCTAAAGACAAGACGAACAATGAGTGGACTCATAAGAAATGAATAATCGCCTCTTGATCACAGAAGCAACAAGCCTGGAGACCAAGTAGACAATGAATGGACTCATTGTAATGAAGTGTCGCCTCATGGAGACAGACGCAAAGGCTTGAAGATGACATGATCAATGAGCGGACACATGAAGACGAAGAATCGCCTCTTGGTAGCAAAAGTAAAAGGCTTGAAGATGAAATGATCAATGAGCGGACACATGAAGATGAAGTGTTGCCTCATGACAGCAGAAACCAAAGATATGAAGACAGAATGAACAAAGAGTCGCCTCATTGACATGAAGAGCGGACTCATAAAGTTAGTGAACAACATCTGGTAAATGCAGAAGCATAAAGTGTCGACTTCACAGACCTGGAGCCGACTCTTCTGATATAACGGCTATTTTTCTTAACGTTATAACGGACTGGACGTGCATTTATGATACCCAACAACCTCTAACGGATGGAATCAATACAAGGGTATATATACAACTTTCCAGCTGCGTTTATACAGGTGATTGAAGACAAAAACAAGATCAAATCTACTGATTCACTGATATACTCTGAATATTCTTCATGTCTTCTTTAGTGAGCTTTGAATGTAAAATTTACTCTTGCTAGAGAGTTTGTTTTTTACTTGTATATTCATATACACTTGTAATTGAGAGTTTGAGAGTTCTCTTGTGAAAGCAAAACTCTTGAAAGTTTGAGTGGAGCTTGGACAAAACCACTTGAAAATTGAAGAGCTCAGTGAGGAGTTCTTGTATAGTGAGCTGAGCACTTTGTCAATTAGTAGCCCATCTTGTAATAGGTGATTACATAGTGGAAGAAGACTTTAAGGAGGTCTTGGGGTGAGGACGTAGACCACGGTTTGTGGTTGAACCTCGGTAAATCTGTGTCTCTCTTCTATTGCTCTGTTTTTTTTATTTCTACTGATTACATTGCATTACATTTAGATTGGTCACTGTTACATTGCTTAGATTAATTTTAATTAATCTTAAATAGCATTAATCTCAGAAAATCCAATTTACCCCCCTCTTGGGTTGCCTTTTGGACCAACATTTGCTATTCTCAGATTCCAAATGAAAAAAGAAGAAAATTAGATGAAACAAGTGAGCAATGTATTTTTGTGGGGTATAGTAGCAAATCCAAGGGCTATCGACTGTATAGCTTGAAGAAAAATCAGATTATAATCAACCGAGATGTGTTTCTTGATGAAAATGCTTCATGGAATTGGGTGCAAGGTAAAGTTAAGAAGCAAATTGTCCTAGTTGATGAGGAGCAAGAAAATCCAGCTCATGATGATGAAGAAAATGAATATTCACCTCAATCCTCACCAAGGGCAGCTTCATTATCCTCTCCTAGCTCTTCCCCAAGTGCGAGTGCAAGCTCAAGTTCAAATTCTAGCTCATCTTTGCCAAGCTCAACTCTAAGAAAAATGAGGAGTTTGAGTGATGTGTATACTAGATGTAATTTTTGTGTGGTGGAACGTGAAACTTTTGAAGATGCAATCAAAGAGGAAGCATGGAGGAAAGCTATGGAAGAAGAAATCAAAGTTATTAAGAAGAATAACACATGGGAACTAGTTAAAGAACCACAAAACAAGGAGATCATTGGTGTGAAGTGGATTTATAAGGTGAAGCTAAACTTAGATGGGTCATTTCAAAGAAACAAGGCAAGGTTGGTTGCAAAAGGGTATTCACAATAGCTTGAAGTTGATTTTCAAGAAACTTTTGCTCCGGTTGCTCAACTCGACCCCATTTGAGCTCTCATTGCATTAGCAACCCAAAAAGGTTGGTCATTATATCAACTTGATGTAAAATCTACCTTCTTGAATGGAGAATTGAATGAAGAAGTTTATATTGATCAACCCCAAGGGTTTGTCACCCAAGGAGAAGAAGATAAGGTCTACCGATTGAAGAAAGTATTGTATGAGCTGAAGCAAGCTCCAAGAGCATGGTATAGCTATATTGATTCCTATTTCAATGACAAGGGATTCAAGAAGAGTAAGAGTGAGCCAACCTTATATGTGAAAACTCAACGTAAGTCAATTCTTATTATTCCTTTATATGTTGATGATTTATTGTTTTCCGGTAACAATGAGAAAATGATTGAAGAATTTAAAATTGAGATGATGAGAAAGTATGAAATGAGTGATATGGGGCTGTTGCATCACTTTCTTGGAATGGAAATATTTCAAGATAAAGATGGTGTGTTCATTTCACAAAGAAGTATGCTGAAAATGTTTTGAAGAAGTTTGGGATGAGTGGATGTAAGCCAATGGCTACACCTTTTATTGTTAATGAAAAACTTATAAAGGAAGATGGAGAGAAAAAAGTTCATGCTACTTTATATAGAAGTTTGGTTGGAAACTGGTTGTATCTTACAGTCACAAGGCCAGATATTATGTATGCTACAAGTTTATTATCTAGGTTCATGAATAGTCTCAGCCAAAGTCACTTTGGGGTTGCAAAAAGAGTCATGAGGTATGTTTGTGGTACAACCAATTATGGCATCAAGTATTGTAAAGGTTTTGAGCTAAAACTGAAGGGTATTGTGATAGTGATTGGGGCGGCTGTGTGGACGATATGAAGAGCACATCAGGTTATGTTTTTTCTTTGGGTTATGGAGTATTTTCTTGGGCATCGAAGAAACAACAATCGGTTGCACAATCATTTGTAGAAGCTGAATATGTTTCAGCTGCAATGGCAACCTCTCAAGCAATTTGGCTTCGAAGAATACTTGAAGATGTTGGGAAAAAACAGGAGGAAGGAATTGAGTTGTATTGTGATAACAATTCAACTATTGCATTGGCAAAGAACTCTGTTTATTATAGTCGCACAAAACACATTGCAATCAAGCATCATTTCATTTGAGAAGCAATTGAAGAAGGTGAAGTGCAACTTAAATTTTATAGGTCAGATGAACAAATTGTTGATATATTTACTAAGGCTCTTCCCAAAAAAAAAATTTTAGTATTTCAGAGAACTACTTAGTGTTATGAAGCAGCACATTAAGGGGGAGAATATTGATGTAATGTGCTAATAAGCATTGTTGCCAAACAACCCTCTAATCCATCCTAACTCTAGTTGTATTTTGATTGTGTTAGAAGTTAATTAGAGTTAGTTTACGTAATACAGAAAAACCGAGGCAATGTGTAACCTGCCCTTATTTAGCCCTTCCTTCCCCTGTTTTACTACTGAAAATCAGATTTGATGTTTTTGTGTGTTTGAACTTTGGTTTCCCATGTGATGTTCATATAGTTGCTGCAAACATAATCTCAACAAGGATTAGCATGGTCTCCTAAGGAGGTTATCTCTGGTGAGCCTATTCTCTCCATCGTTGGACGATTCTGATCATGAGATGTTGTCACCTCATCACCATGATGAGCTTGATGTACCATTGCCTCTCCTGTCACTACTGCTGATGGTCGTCTGTCAAATTCACACAAATGTTTTGATTTTTTGTGCACTTGGCACAAACTAAACTCTTGTCCTAGTTGCACAAATATAAGGTCAAAATAAATAAGACTGCTGATAAGAGTTGCAAAAACCATGTTGTTCTTGGTCCTATTTTTATTACGAAAATGCTATTCATCCGAAAATTTTACACAAAAAAATTCCAACCAAAATGGTATTGGTATTGGTATTGGTATTTTTTTGTAACTAAAAGTTATCATAATAGGTATTTTATTCTGTTTTTCTGGTTGTATAGCATTTCTCCTTTTATTACTTTCAAGTGTAATCTTACTCAACATATTGGTGCAGTTAACTTGGTACAAAGCAAGGCTGTTTATGGAGGATAGATGAGATAAAGATAATACTTTCCTAGAGGGCTTGTTGTATTATGATCTAGACCATGTGAAGTATATAATTAAACTCCTGTGCTATCTGGGGAGGCTTTGATTTTTCATCAAAATTATCACAAAGTAGTTATGAAACTTCACCTATGTCATCATGGTTCAGAATTTCCAATTATAGCTCTATATTAGCTATGATCCTAAATCAAGGACATAGCTAATTTTGTTAATTTGCTTGTTGTGTTAAACTAAGTACAAATTAAAAGCTCTTATTGCATGCAAGTCACACCTTTGGTATTGCACTACGTGATGAGGATGCTTCTACTTCAATGGCTCTATACTCATTCATCTTCCATTCAGTTTTTCTTCCAGTTGGAACTCTTCCTTTGTAGAAAACCATGGTTCTCTTCAAAGCAATAACTCGGTTACGGGAAGAGTAAACATAACCTGGAGAGCCACTAGCTTTCCAATATCCTGTACATGTGAACCGTTTTGGTCTTCCTCCACAAGCTTCTCTCTCTTGTCTATGAACAAAGAAAAACCATTGCTCAGGGTCTACATGACACAGCTCTCCTGCGAATTCTGATTCCAAAAACAATAACTTAAGAAAAGATCAAAACTTAGCTTCGTTAACATTACATTCCAGTCTAATAATCTTAATTTTGTTACCAGATTTCCTGACCTGCGCTTGATTAAATGTCAAGAAACTAAATAAAATAAAATGAAAACTCAGGATCTTAAAACCAATTGAGTAAAGTTGTGTTGCTTCACGTTTCCTAATTTTTTTGGATTAAAATTGACAGATTGTTGTAAGGTCATCTTTATCTTGACATCTATTTGAAAAATAAATAAAATACAAAGATGTTCATGCCCTGATAATTGATAAAGGAAGAAACCAACTAAATTTTCTATCTTAAGAGCAGTCAAGTAACTGAATAAATAGATCAAAGAGAAGATGATATGATTAATTAAAAGTAAAACAAGGATTAAAAATCTGTTGAACTTGAAACCCCCACTAAACAATGCATTACAGAAGGTCCAGAAAATACTTTTTAACATTGCAATAACTTCAACTGTGATTAAATGTCGATCAGGAACAACAAAAAAAAAGAAGGAAAGAAAGAAAGAAAGGAAGGAAGCTACGAAAAGCAATTATAGTTAAAATTTAACCATCTCTTGGCAACACAGTTTAGAAATGATCAATTACAGACATACGTGCGAGATCCCATGGATTGAACTCGTATACGTTGAGGACCGGAATAACCCGGTCGATGTCTTGTCTGCTTCCTCCTTGCTTGTTGTGCAGATAGAATGAAATCAGCTCTTCTTCAGTTGGGTAGAATCTATAACCTGGTGCCAGATCCCCCATTGCACCTCTCTCTCTCTCTCTCTCTCTCTCTCTAAACAATGCTTTTTCAGAATTAGAAGAGAAGACCCTGTATGCTTACATTGAAAATTCTCATTCTTCATACATGCTTTAATTTGTATCTAGCGCTTTTTCTTGGCGTGGTTTTCAAAAGTAATACTTCCTCTTCCTGCTATCAATGCGTGAGAAGGAGAATAGCGGCGAGTACAATTTTCTTCTATTCCACGTGCAAAAAGAAAGAAAGAGAAAATAAATAAAGAAAAAAAGAAAAAGAAAAAGAAAAAGCAAAGCGCGTGACGTCGAACAATGTTGCTAACGTCAGTGTGTCTTACAATTTCCGAACACCAGATGACGAAATCATTTTGAGAAGTGATATTAATTGAGGCTGGTTCCGGTATATTTTTATGTATATATATTCTATTAAAATACAATTAATTTGTCTCTTATTCTTATGATTTTATGTCTCTATTTTTTTCATAACGTGTTTAAAAAAATCATTAACATAAACAAGACGATGCGGAGTGGTTACCATGGAGGAGCAGGGCGGGAATGAGATAGGGTCTCTCTACTCAAACTCGCTCCGTTGTCATCTCTAGGCTTACATTAATTTATTAGCGACTAGTACACAGTCATGCAACTATTTCTACACAATTTTTTGGAATAACTATACTTTGACTCTTTATGGTTTAAAAGTGAACATATAACTTCTTTATGATTTAAATTTATTTACAAAATAGATGAAACTATAACAAATTTTATGAAATAACACAAATACCACAGCAAACGATAATTTTTATTTTGACATAAAAGCGCAAAATAGACTTTTATATTGTATTTTGGATAGATGAAATGACGAAAATATCTATGTGACTAAATTGGCTGTTAATTCTAATTGATTATATCTATTTTACAGTTAAGTCTAAACTATAAAGTGATTTTGCATGCACTTTTAAACTATAAGGGGTCATATAATTTTCACTCAAAATCTTATTATTGAATACATTTTTTAAAAATCCTTCTCAAATGGAAAGACTGTTTCCAGAAAATTAAAGAAAAACAAATAATTTAGTTCAACTGAGGAAGATAACAAAAAAAAAAAAAAAACTTATAAGACAATTAAATAAAGCATAAAGAATTTTCCAAAAGTATACTTTCTCCAACAAGGAGATAAAATAATTTTAGAATCTGCCTCGGAATGCTAAGAATGTAGCCTAAAAACAATATCAGCCAAGAAAAATTATATCTGCATATTAATTCTTCTTTTTTAAGTTAATATACAAATTGTTGGAACTAAACGCAAGTATGCACGTGGAAGGCACACCTACAATATCTTAAGCGCATACCAAATTGAAAAATACGTAAAAAATTTATGTAATCCAGCACAAACTTTACTATATTTACGGGCGAGAGAATAATTCCACTGTATTAATGGAAAAATACAAATTTACTCTCTTTTCTCTGTAAGCCCAAGCTAAACATAAAATTCTTATAAGTTTTTGCTATAGACAAATCCTAAGAATCTTAATTCTCATATAAAAAAATTTTAAAAAATAAAAACACATGCTCGACTCCTTTGTAGACTCCAGACTCTACACCCGCAAATACGCTCCTTGAAATAAAAAGAATAAAAAAATACTACATATAATGTGATAGGGTGGCCCAGCAAGCCATAGTTATTGACTCTGATCATTGTTGGAGTGAAAAATTTTCAACTTGACTATCTCTAGCTGTCAAGGATCATTGCATTGCCTTGCAAACTTAATTTATTTATAATATAATCTCTTTTTGCTGTGGTTAAAAAAAATACTATATTTCAAATAAGAGAGAGAATCTTATACATTACAGGAAGCAATTGGCTCGTTCAAAAACACTTCAGAAATTGCTTCTTCAGTCTATTGGTTTCAAAATTAAATATATGATAGTTGCATATAATTTACTTCCAGTCTCAACATATTTATATATATATATATCATCACCAAAAAAATTTAATGAGTTAATTATACAAATTTCTTAAACTATGATTCAATATCACTTTACTTCTTTCAACTGAAAAGAGTATAAATAAGACCCCCTCAACTATCACAATTCAAATGTGCTTAAACCACCGTTAACATAGCTAAAAAAAAAAAAAAAAAAAAAAAAAAAAAAAAAACAAACTTACTATCTTAACCTTAACAAGGCACATGGGATTCTCTACCCCAATCCCATTCCTTTCCCTTACCAGAGTAGACTTCCCTTTTATCTGCTACTACCCTTTTCTCTTTACCCCTCTCAGTGAGGTGTTGGACTCGCAAGAGCCTGACATTTCGTTTTTTAAATTTAATTGATGTAATCTCCAATCCCTCCTTTACCATCCAAATTTCACAATTATATTTAGAATAAATTACAATGACCTCCCACGAGGTATCTCACAATTACAAGTAATACTCATATGATTTTTGAAATAACACTGATTTTCCCTCTTAAATTTGTCATTGAGTGATATTTTTCCATTTTACCCTTTAGTTGATTACTTATATTTTTATTCTATCCTTGCAACCAAACAGATTCATGTCCCATCATTTAAGTACCAACAACCAAACAAACCAAAACCCATCATTTACTCCAACAACCAAACACCCCCTTTCCCCGTCCAGTTGAGACCACCATCCCGATATCCATCTCTGCTACTATAAGCCTAACCCCTAAAACCACAATCACCACCTGCTTATACATATATACGTATATATAGATATCAAAACACCTAACTCACACCAATTGATATACATATACATATCAAAATATCTAACCCAAATCCATGTTCACCATGATATTGTCCCCACTTCCAAACCATGGCTGGAACACCCATTAACACAACCTTGATCATCACCACCACTTCACCCGAACACTGCCTCCCACTGCCACCTACCACCATAGCCCTCTTCACCACAGAACACTTCAATAAATCAAAAACCCCAAAAATCAAGAATCAAAATAAACGCACAAATTTTAACTATATATATTCGTGTGTGTGTGTATATATATATATATATATTGTATAGGTACTTTTCATGTTTTATATATGCTAATCAAGAGAGAGAGAGAGAGAGAGAGAATTCGATGACCCCAACTTTTCCCTCCATCACTCCCTCTACTACCACAACTTCCCCATGCTCTTTGCAACACATCACCTCTGTCCACCAAGCCACCCCAAATCTGATACACCACAAGAGTCTGAAGCTTTTCTCAAACGATTTTGAAGAGGCGGGATGCTGCCTGCTAGTGGGGTTCTATGGAGCTTGGACATCTTCTAGAGGAGAGAGCAGTGATGCTCGCACCTTCACAGAGGAGAAGGTGCGTGGGATTGGGTTGGGTCCTACGGCGGCCGCGAGTCAGACATCTCGAAGAGAGAAAATGTGAGGAAGAGAGAGGGAAGCACAGTTGGATATTCCTTGAGTTTTTTTTTTATAATAATTTAATAGGGCTAACATGGAAGACAAAGTAGTCGTTTGCAAGGGTAAAATGGGTATAAACTGTAAATTAGATGATGAGATTAGCAAAATCCGTTAGTGTCAATAGGCAAGTTAACGGAAGGGGCAAACTGTGACCAACAATCAAAAGCAAGGGATGTCAATGTTATTTTTAAAATCTTAAGAGTATCATTATCAAATACCTGTCATTGTAATTTATCCTTTCATTTAATTTCCATTTATTCCCGCTACGGCAAAAACTCATTAGTTGCTCAGTATTTCGTTACCAACATTCGCATCTCATAAGTGATTATTGGACTGACTAATGTCAAAACACATGGACGAAACATCTGCTTCAAACTTTTTATTAACTTCTCTACTTAGGAGAAGAAATCTTCCACATCTTTACCACCATAGATAAGGCAGTGGCCATGTGTATGCACAGTATATATGTGATATACATAAATAAGCAAAAACAAAGAGATGACAGGTATTTTGCTACATATAAAATGTAAAATAAATACATTGTCCAATGATATATTGCTACATATACTAGGCAAGAAGAATTCCTCCAAAGTGTGGTATGATGAAACATGCATGTTTCCTCATGCTAAGCATTCATCGTTTTTTCCTTGCAAAAGCAGGAAAAAAAACTGTAAATATTGTAACTAGCTTGCATACTCATACTGCATTTCAAGCCCATAAGATTGCTAAGTTATTTGCCCATGAAAAAACTGTAAAAATGGTCACTAGCTTCAAATTTTTCGGCCTTATCATGAACTTTTTTACCTCCAATTGCCTAATGGGATATGTTACGTCAAACGCTCGAAATTCTGTTTTCCCAGTAAATTTCCTTAGAAATTCTTCATATGTTTATTTAACTTCTTTGTGACGCCCTCTATCTTCTTCTTCTTCTTCTTCTTCTTTTTTTCCTTATCTTTTCAATTGCAGGAAAACTAAAATAATCATGAGATGAGACATTGCCGCCCGTTTAGTTACAGTTTCGATTCTTGTTTTTTGTTTTCTTTTTCAAATATTTTCGAAATTATATTTGGCAAATTGATTCTAAAAACTATTTTCACTAATATTGCATTTGGTAATTAAACAAATTCCGAAACTTTTTTTTAGAAAATTTTTCAAAAAACATCCCATCATTAAGAACAAAAAAAAAGGTATTTTTTAAGTTTTCGAAACTGTTTTCATACATAAATAAAAACAATGATATTTTTTATAGTCCCACTTTTTGTTTCTGAAAAATAAAAAAAAATTCATTTTTTTGTTTCCAAGAAACACATAAAACGAAAACGGAACCGTAAATTTTCCTCACTTTTTCAAATCTTGTCCAAGCATTTTTTTTTTTTTTTCACGTTCCCTGCATCCTTCTTAAACTTTTTATATTTCTTTTTCTGAAAAAAAAAATACATAACCTCACTCGATTCAAAATTGTTTCGTCTCAACCTAAATGGTCACCCTCCGCAAAATGCCAAAAAAGAAATTTTGGATAGTTGACAATAGTTTCCAACAAACAAGGAATAGATTAACCATATAGATTAAGCCTGGTGCAAAAACATCATGTTTGAATTTACAGGATAGGCTTAGAAATCAAATTGATTTGGAAAAGGGATGTTGCAACTTGCTTAATTAGTTGGCTTAGGGAGTTGCAGAAATCATTTAAATCTAGTTGCGTTCATTATGAGATATGGTGACAGAATCAACCCATTAATTTACTAAATCAAATGGTTCAAATATAGCATTCAATTTTTCGTTCAAATATTGTCCATTACGAAATATGGCATACAATTATCAACCATTTAGCAGAACTCATTCTTCAAATTGTTCTTTTAACATCAATCAGATAATTTGATAAAATAAAAATAAAAAAAGACTCCTTTAATCATCTGGTCTGAGCTAGAAAAAAGACAAACGGTAGCGCGAGGAATCTAAGAGTTGGCATTTAAACCTTTTCGACAGAGACCTTATGAACTTCTCTATAAACTCATCACGATTCTCCCAAAGGTGGCCTAATAATCTTTTGTCTCTCTTCTCATGAGTTATGAATTGCAAGATTTCATTAGTACTAGAACTGACTTTAGAGGCTTTTTTTTTTTAATGGAGTTCCAAAACGTACAACCTTACATTTGTTTCATTTCCATAAAATAAGAAAAAAATGGAGAAAAAAAAAAGAAAGAAAAAGAAGGAAGAGCATGAGAGGATTATGTTTTTTCATAGTCCTATTGTTGCTGGTTGTTCATTTCGGCTGTGACACAGGCTCTCCATTTCTTTTGATAATGAATTCTCTTAAGAACAATTCAGTATTTCCCAATCCCACAAAAGCTCATTGTCAACAGCCATATCCCAATTATCACTTCCCACGGTTTGAGGAGGATTAGCATGGTCTCCTGAGGAGGAGCTATGATCTGGTGAGCTTGTTCTCTCAGTCGTTGGACGGTTCTGATCATGAGATGTTGTTGCCTCATCACAATGGCGAGCTTGGTGGACCATTGCCTCGCCTGTCACTGCTGCGGATGGCCGTCTGTCAAATGAACGCACGCGTTTTGATTTTTGGTACAGTCGGCACAAACTAAACTCTTGTCTTAGCTGCAAAAAATATAAGAAATAAGGCACTGAACTGAAAGATTTGAAACAACCATGTAGTTGGTTTTGTTAGTATCTTTTCTTTTCTATTACTATAAAATGAATCTTACTCAAGATATTGGTGCAGTTAACTGGGTGCAACAACACAAGGTCTGTTCAAGGAGATTCGAAGATTAAATAAAGATACTCCTTTAATTCCTAGAGTGCTTGTTGTACTATGATTTAGACCATGTGAGGTATATAAGCTCCTATGCTAACTGAGGACAATTTCTTTTCTGTTAGAGTATAATTATATGTTTAGTTTCCTCTTTTCTATAGTTTTCTCTTTTTTATTCCTTATTCAGTACTCCTCTTAGATTTATTTATAAAGACTCTCTCTCTCTCTCAATGCAATACTATAATTCACAATGCATTATGATACAAAAATTATGTTTTCTTTATGGGTTCTTCTTCTTCTATCTCTTCTTCGCTTTGTGCTTTATTCTACTATGCTATCAGAACTGTTCTTACAATTTATACCTAATTTATCATGAAGTAGTTTTAAAACTTCACCTATGTCATCACAGTTCGAAAAAGTCCAAATTTCTTTTCTACATTAGCTATGATACTTAATCAAGGACGTGCTTTTGGACCGGTTACCAATCTAAACTAGAGACCTAGAATCATATATTAGCCATAATTTGCTTGTTAATCAAGGTAAACCAATTACAAAGCAAAAGCTCTTATCGCATTCAAGTCACACCTTTGGAATCGCACTATTTGATGAGGCAGCTTCTCCTTCAATGGCCCTATACTCATTCATTTTCCATTCGGTTTTTCTTCCGGTTGGAGCTCTTCCTTTGTAGAAAACCATGGTTCTCTTCATACCAATAACTCGATTATGGGATGAGTAAACATAACCGAGAGAGCCAGTAGCTTTCCAATATCCTGAGGTAGTGAGCCGGTTTGGTCTTCCTCCACGAGCTTCTTTCTCTTGTATAGGAATAAAGAAAAAGCACTGATCAGGGTCTCCACGACACCGCTCTCCAGCGAATTCTGATTCCAAAAACAACAATTTACAAAAGATCGAAAAGCTATACCAAGACGTAAAATAAATAAAATGAAAAGATGTTAATGCCATTATAATAGGAGACAATATATAGAAGTATTCAAGAAATTGAACAAAATGATCCAAGAGAAGATGGTAGAAAGCACTTTAAACATTGCAATTACTTCAACTAAATGCCCATCAAGTACCAAAAGATTAAGTAAACAAATAAATTTAATAGGTAAAAATTGAACCATTTCTTGAAAACCCAGGTTTAGAAATTATGGAAAATTAAATAAAAAAGAAAATTTGAGAGAGAAGATGAGAGTACAAACATACGTGGGAGGTCCCATGGATTGAACTCGTATATGTAGAGGACTGGTATAACCCGGTCGAGGTCTCGTCTCCTTCCTTCTAGCTTGTTGTGCAGATAGAATGAAACCAATTCTTCTTCAGTTGGGTAGAATCTGAAACCTGGTGGCAGATCCTCCATTACACCTCTCTCTCTCTCTCTCTCTCTCTCTCTCTCTCTCTCTCTCTCTCTCTCTCTCTCAGATTCAACAATATATTATATATCTAACTTGGCAGTCAAGTTTGTGGTTCATCTTACGTATGTTTTGGTTTGTATTTAAAGGGTAGGCCATGTTTACTGGGTGAAAGCTTAGGCAGAGAGAGCGAAAGAGCCGAGTGCAATGAGAAAAAGGTTTTGAGGCCACTTTCCACTGACGAGGTTGCTTGGAAACTTCCACATGGTTATCACTTCCAAGTTTTTGAGGAATAAAAAACCATTGTCCTTTGCTTGTTTCATTACATGACTTTGTGGAATTTGTCAATCTTTTGGGCTAGTGTTCACATTTCAGGCGTTGGGCAAATTTTCATAGTTCAGTAGTATTAAACTATTAAATAGTGGTGATGATACTTTGTGCATCATACTCTATCCCCTTCTTGTGATTTGAACTAAATAAGATGGCTCTTGTAATTCAAAAGTGAAATCCTCTTATATACAAGTTTGTTTGCACATCCCCTTCTACCAAACAGACTTTAAACTGCAAGTTGAATGCTAATCTAAAAAGTATTTATATTTTAATCATCAAGTACTACGCACTATTTTTTTTATGTCACAAATCTTTCAAACATTCAGAAACTTGTACATTCCAGGATGTTGGCTCATAGAAAAACATGCATTTGCAAGCATTGCTTCTTTATTCCATTCGTTTCAAATTAAATATAAAATAGTTTCTTGCAACTTATTTCCAATTCAAAAATTATCCCAGTAGAGGAGACACTGAGGGACCCAATATACTGATACTGAAATTCTCATTGTTCATTCATGCATAATTTGTATCAAGAGCTTCAGTGTGGAATGTAAGGGATCCTCTCACGAGAATTCACCATATTCTTGTTTGTTTCATCCAATTAAGTTTAAGAAATTCGTTAAAGTATCAATGATGTTAACATCTAAGTAGGAAAGGTCATCGTAGGTCGACAAGAAATTGGAAACCTTAATTTGTACGCCATAAAAATGATTTTCATAGAAAATATTGGCAAGGAGTGGTGGGTTTTTGGTACGTAAGCTTGTTTAGAAATAATTATTATGATGACTCATTCATTATTTCCATGGAATTACTTGACTTTGCATGTTATATGATTCACTAAGCTAGGGAAATTTTTTAAATCGGTTGGACTTCAATCCAGCTCAAGCTTAATTCTTTTTTTTTTTGTGCTCTGGAGGCCGAAGCCACGAACAAACAACAATTCCTATTATATCTCCACCCGTGGGTATCAAACACCATCAAAGGCTGCAGCTCAAGCTTAATTCAAGTTCCGCTATAGATGGAGGTTTGGCCAAGTCAAATTATGCTCCTTAATTAGCCTAAAACTGGTTTTACTAATGAATTTGTGCATGAATATTCAATACTTGCATGTAGCTTTTTTTACAATTGGAAATATGGTATGCACCAAAATTTTCTTGACTTTCTCACCACGCCTCTTTGGTTTGATGATAACTATTTTATGAGATTAATTTTTTTATCCTTTTTACACAATGAATTTTTTTTACTTAGTTACACTTTTAGGAGTGCCTAGTTCAATTTACGCCGGCCTCAATTAATCCTCTCTCCAAATTTTAGATCTTATAACATTTCAAAAGGCCCAAGTTATTACTAATCTAAAATTGGACGGAGGTTAAAAATTTTAGGGTAAGTATATGATGCAAACCTCCATTGTACAAAGGCTGCTTGGTCCGATCTAGAAGTTGATTAAGATCATATTTTTAATTACTATTGATTGTACTCTAAAAGTGCAATCTACATGTTTTAATTAGCTATTTGTTAGTTTGGTAATATGTTTAATTATGTTGTTTTAGTCCTAATTCATTATTAACTTAGTTTTATGTATATTTTCAAGAATTCAGGCTTAAAAATGACAAATTCACGCTAAAATGAATTCGGCATTCGAAGTGCGTTCAAATAGTCCTCAAGGGCGTTCGAACGGTATACAGAAGCATTCGAACGGTATGTCGGATGGTCTCACGTCAAGTTCAAGTTCTAAGTGCGTTCGATAGATTTAGAGAGCAGGTTTTCCCATTCGAAGAGCGTTCAAACGGTCGTCCGTGGCATTCGAACGGTTTTGAGCTTTAATAGAATAATTTCAAATGCAATTTAATCATATATTTCAAGAGGTTGCCGTCAAGATACAAGCTGCTGAAAATGTGGTACAAGTTGCTGAAGCACGCAGAGCTGAAACTTTGGAAGCTTATATCTTGCAAATTAGAAAAGCTATTCAAGCTCACAATATATCGATTTCATACAACTTTTCGAGACCTACAACTTTAATGAAGGGACCCAGCCCATTTGAGCACTCCGTAGTCACCCTCTGTACGACTGACGACGGGGTTTATATATTAACTCACTTTTTAATTGTGGGAGATTAATAGGTAGTAGAATAGATTTAGGGTTTTTATGTTTTTTAGGCTAATATTAGGGTTGACGTTTTTCTAGGGTTTTAGGAGTAGTTTTAAGAGTAGAGTAGAGTAGTTTTATTCAGACTTTTCATTCAGTTTTCAATTCCTGTAATCAGATTATTCAGTCTTTCAATATATTTTCAATACAATGTTGCGTATCTAAGTTTATGATGAGTAACTAGATTCTATTTTGGGATCAATTGTGAAGTTCAATTGAATACCTTGGATGAATGAATGAGGTATGTTCTTGGTTTTAAAGTTAAATCTTTTAGTTTTTCTCTCTTCATCTTCTTCGTTCTAGAAACTTTCAAAAACCTGTATGTTTGATTATGTTCGGTAACGCTTATGCGTAAATACCACACTCAGTATATACGCGGCCTTGTAACGTTTATGCATGAGTTGGGTTCAGTATATACGCTGCACGAATCGATGATGCACGTCCTTGATTCTAACAACCTGATTTATTCTAGAAGTTGAAGTTTTGAAGAACCCTTAGTTTTATCGCTAAATCTTACGAATCCAAAACTCACAACATAGTCGAAGGATTTGAGTTATTAAATTATCTCTTTCGAAATTTCAAGAGACGCAATTAATTGAATCGATTGACCCTAGGATTTTTTCTTTATTTCTTAGTTTAAATTAGATAACAAATATTTCTTCAACCTAAAATCAATTTTTTGTTTATTAGAGTGTTTTTCCTAAGATTTTTTTATCCACGGTAAGTTTTTTTATTCACGTAAACCATCTTCCTTGTGGGATTGATCTCGTACTTACAAGAAATTATTACTACATTGCGGCCATGCACTTACGGTTAAGTATCAGCCTTTTAGGGAGCAATCAACTATAATCAAATTTGAGACACAATTTTGGACTTGGCTTATTTTATTACTAGATTTGAATAATCTCTCTTAATGAGCCAAAACCCAACTCTCCACAAATTTAATTAGTTTATTTTTCAAAGACTAATTTGTTTGAAGGCTTATGCGGTAACTTACAGCCTCTTTGGAACTTGGAGGAGGGAAGAGAAGGGGAAGAATATCCTTTTCCTCCACTTTCCTTTCATTTTTTAGCAAAACTAAACAGAAAAAGAATAATAAACAGTATTTTTTCTTCTTTTTTATCTTTTCTCCAAATTCTAAACAGGCTATTGAGAATTGAGCAGAGATGACCCTACCCAACGTATGTCACGCCTGACCCATGGATTTATCAAAGTCTCCAGCTAACAATTTATCTCTTGCTTCTTCCCATTTTCGTTTCCTAATATTATATGCAAAACCTGCCCTACATGCCACCCAAAAAAGTAGGAGAGAGAGAGAGAGAGAGAATCTTTATATTCTGTGATCGTAGCAAAAGGATTGAAGAATGGAAGTCAAGCGAAGTCAACAAAAATTAATACAAGTATAAACAAACACTAAAAGCTTGAAAATTGGACGTTGAAGTCGTGCTTAATTTTCGTACGCGCAAATATAGGAAAATAGTAAACAATGCGCGTGCTAAACGACATTCAAGAAAGACTTTTTTCTTCTCTTTTTGGGTCAATTTTTTCAATACCCATTCTTTTTTTTGATTTTTTTTTCATATTTTTTCTTCTGTTATGATTGATAGAAGGACATTCAAAAAAAAAAAAAAAGGTTTAAAGAAATGGTCATATTGATAGAGAACTTTTCAGTTTTCACCTTGCCATGTGCTTCAAACTCACATTGATATCATGGAGTATTGAATTATTCATATCATATTTACAAGTAGAATTAGCAAGAACTACGAATTACACTTTCAAAAAACTTTTGGTTTCAACTGTGCCTAACCATTGTTTACTGGAGAGACGAGAAAAACAAATTCTGTAGTTTTGCGAAAATATGTTGTTTTTTAGAGAAAAAAAAAAAAAAAACCCCCTTTTCAAAAAGAGTTTTTGAAAACATTTTTAATAATTTTTAAATTTATCTACTTTTAAGATGGAAAACAATTTGCAAAAACAATACCAACAATTAGTTTTATGGAAGACATATATAAGCACCAGCTCTCAGCATATCATACTCTAATTTCACAAACTAATTTGGAGAAGAAAGGGAAAAAAAAATGAAGTGTCGATAAATCTACCCTATATTTATGCATTTCTCCTAAACTTTACCAACATAAAAGAGCATTTTAATTCCATCACTATTTTCTCCTCTTGTAAGCCCAATATGCGACTTCAGTTCATTGTATAAATACAAAGACTCTCTCTCTCTCTCTCTCTCTCAACTTCAATTCACATCTATTACTAAGAAAAAACTTAGCAGTCGGTGGCCCATGGACTCAACCAGCAGTAATGGTCTCCTCATGGACAGACTTCTCCATCGTTGTGCGAGGCTACAAAGAGCTAGCCAGCCAGCCGAGCCAGCCCCGTCTTCATGCCATGACTAGACTCTAGAGTAAGGCCGGTTTGGTATGGTTTTCATAGTAAAAAAATGTCAGGAAGTTTAAAAGTAAGGTCATTTTTATTTCCCAAAGAATTTGAAGTTTTGCGAATTAAGGAAATAATATATATTTATTTCTTCAAAATATATAGCTTCTTTTTTAAAAAAAATTCAAAAATACTTCTTCCAAATATATTTTTTGTAACTTTTATTTTTGATTTTTTGGTTGTCAACACCAAAAAAATAGTTTTTGAATACAATTATTGTTCAATGACTCCTTTTAAAATTTATTCAATAAGTAATAAAAAATTCATTTTCAACTTTTAAATGTTTCACCAATCGTAAAAATTTGGCGTGATTTTGGCGTTAGAAGCACATTCTAAAATTTACTTGTATCTAAAGAGGCTCTAGAACATGCTTCCAACTTAGGATTGAAACTTTATGAATAAGGATTCTCTCTCTCTCTCTCTCTCTCTCTCTCTCTCTCTCTCTCTCTCAAGCCAAGCTCCAATCTAGTCTTCTCTCTTGTCGCAGAACCAAGGGCAAAGGTCACAACATCTCCTTCAAAGAACATCATGATTAACCCGAACTTAACACTAGTCAATTGACAACTCAAGTGGATCTAGAAGATCAATTTATATTTGAATAACCAATTTCATAGAGTTAGTAAAGTTTATTGTAACATCTATATTATACTTATGTAGAGTGAGAACACTAAACTAGTTTATTAGTCATATCTACACTGTTATATAAAGGCAGAACACCATTTTGGTGTTTCCCTCAAGATCATGAAGCCGTTTCAGTTGTTGTATTTTCAAAAAGAACAAAAGACACCATTGGTTTTGTGTATAGGAGGGAAGAGGTATAGTCTTTAACAAAATGAATAGAGTGAAATGGTTAGAAGAGAGAGGTGATAGAAGAAAAATAGGACACCGATAGAAGAGAAAAAGTTATAAAATGGAATGAAATTGTATCAAAATGTAATACAGGTCACATGTGTAGCGTGTGACAAAATAGAATGAAATTGTATCAGAGAAGTAATACAGTTCACATGTGTAGCGCGTGACACCCGTCTAGTTTTTCACATTAGATTAGCATTTTCTTAAGAGAAAAAATTTCAAAGTCTTAGGTCAAAAAGTTCCTTCTCAAAGAAGTAATAACTTGAAAATTTTTAAATTAGACTTACATTTTCTTCAGACTTAAAATTTTTAACTTGAAAATTTTTTAAATTTTAAATTAGACTTACATTTTCTCCAATATCACTTGTTCTCCCATCTCACATAAATTGTGTGAAAGGTCTTGAAAATCATTTAAAACATGCCTATTAACCTGCATGAGCCAATGATCTGCATGCACATCCCCCCAGAAAGACATTACCAACTCTGCAATTTAATTGATTGTCCAGTTCCCTTTGTTTCGTTTACATTTCTTGGCCATGGACATAAATTTTGAAAGAAGAAAAAAATTCACACATTTGGATAAGCTTTTTAATGATTTTTTGGATATTTTTCACTGGAAATTTTAGGATTTTACTTTTTTATGAGACTTTAGTTTAAGTTTTCGATTTTATTTCTTTTACCAAAAAAAATAGAACTAAAAGCGAGTCTGGTAAAAGAAGCTAATCACAACTAATGGCACGAATTTGCAGTATTTTCGCCACTAAAGACTACATTTTAAAGAAATAGTACAATAAGCATGGACTAGTTATAAAAGTAGAGAAATAAATGGCGTTTTTTTTTTTCCGGTTATAACAATAAGATTAACCGATTTAAACCTCACATTTACGGACACTCCATGTATCAAAGAATAAGATTAATGTTTCAAATCTTGTAGTTCCGAACGCCATGGTGATATTTCAGCAAAGATGAGACCAATAATGTATCAAATTGTTACTGATATTTCAGCAAAGAAGAGACCAATAATGTATCAAATTATTACTGATCTTCTTCAATCCTACACTTCTTTCAAACGATTTTCTTGGTTATTTGTCGTGTTTTAATACTTTCTTACAAAACAATAAGCATAAGATCAATGATACACTAAGTTTGGCTTTGTTTTCATCATTTTTGTTTTCAATTTTTTTGTAATTTCATAAACAAAAACAGTGACAAGTTTTGAAAACACCAGTGTTTTCGTTTCGTTGTTATTTTCTATAAGCAAACAATTTTCAAAGAATTCGGAAACTAATTTAAAGTTGTTTTTCTAAAAATGGAGTGTTTCGAGGAAATTTCCAAAAACAATTTGCCAAATGAATTTTTTTTTGTAGCTTTTTTTCTTTTTTCTGTTAGAAAACAATTATAAAAAATGAAACCAAACCGACAATAACTTTTGAAAGAGCAGAATGGTCATAACTGGAATCTTTTGTTTTTGGGTTCACAGGCAAATAAAAGGGGTGATTATTGTTTGGTTGAAAGACTGGAGGGGAGTGGTTGCCTAAGCCCAATCCAATTATCAGAACCAAACTTGGTTAGGTCTTTTACAATCAATCTTTCACCCAAGCTATTGTAGAGACAACTATCACTCCAAAAAAGCATTAAAAACTTAAAAATAAAAAGGAAAGATAGTTTAGGCTAATGTTATTATATATATATAGCTTCGTACAAAATAGAGGTGGACAGCCCCGGTAACCTGTGAAGCCCACCCAGCCCATGTTTCCTAGGGTTAGATACTATGGTATAGGCCCATAAGCCCGGCTGGGCAAATTTTTAGGCTCAGCTGTTTCTCTTCCCTTTTACAAACAAGTTTAGATAACAAGGATCATTCCTTAAAATGGCTGCTTTGAGATCAAGCTGGCTTTAAAATTTATCAAAATAATTATTTAGCTTGTGAGAAGAAAAAAAAAATAGGTCTACACGTATCTAGAGTAACTAAAAATGTTTTAAAAAGCCTAGACAAGTTGAAAAATCCTTGCTAAAAATATTTGCTAGAAGCAATTCTCATCTATATTTTCCACAAATAAACTAAGCTCAAAGGTTGAATAAGTTTTTTACATAGCAAAGTTACACATTATAGAACTTTGGTCAGGTGACCACAAAATTCTGTAAACACTACCGATCTTACAATTTTGTGATATTTGTGGATTTTTTTAATGTAAATGGAGATTTATTTATTTATTTATTTATTTATAATAGTTAGATACATGACTACAGAGTAGAACGCCTACAGGAGTCCCAGTACAAAACATTTGATACAAAAGAAGAAACATACCAATACAAAACAAGTGCTCCTTCTAAAAAATTGCCAATTTGGATAGGCTGTCAACCATGGACAAAGCTATGCTCGGGCCAAGGGAGGGCATGCCCTCTCTAATGTTCAAAAAAATCCTATTATATATAGTACAAATACATGTCCAAAATATTTCACATAATAAAGTGGTCCCTCTTGATATTGAAAATATTAGTATAAAATCAAGGCCTAAAACATTCTAGGCAATAAATATTTTATGTACAATTTATGTTCTGATCCATTTACTGTGGCCTTAATTTTAATTATTTAAGTCTTGCAACAGAACTCTAAGCCATTAGGAAGGGGTTAAAGCTTGCTTCGTGTAAGGGGTTTAGAGCTATTTATAGTTTTATATAGAAACTGTAGACAACAGAAAATCTCTGCTACGGAGGAACTTGCTGGGAAGCTCATGGAGGACTAGGTCCGTACTCATTTTTACCGGAGAGATCCAAAGGTGTGGTTGATAGAGAAGAGCAAGAGCAAAGGAGAGGTGATGGAAAGAGCGGAGAGGTAGCCCCCATATCTATATGAATCTAGTTCCCAAATCAGTGAACTTATAAGGATCAAGTCTCCAAATCAGTAGACTCTATAGATAAGAAGGTAGCTATCATGGAGAAACTCCATAGCTGAGCTAAATAAACCAATAATGGCCAAGAAACCCATAAAGGGAAAAGAGAAGATAATATCTCATAGAGAGAGAGAGAGAGAGAGAGAGAATCTCTGCTGGAGAGAGAAATATATGGATAAATCTCCAAAAGGCCTCTATGTAGAGAGCAAGCAATGTGAGTATATACAGTCGAGGTCACGTGTGTGGCCTATACACATGTGAATGGCAACCAATAAAGAAGGGACGTGTGTTAGCTTTTTTGTTTGAGGTAAGAAGGTGACAGGTTCAGCTCCCCCTTTGGCTTTCGCCAAGTTTCATATACGTCGCCATAGGAATAAAATTACCTCTTTCTAATCCTCTCCTCAGTATAAGTCTCAACTAGCCAACGATTGATACCCGCGCATATTGGGCTATCGTGATGGCAAGGTTCACTTGGCATCATCTCATAGCTATCACTCCCTCATGACCCACCAAACCACAACCTCCATCGAATTCCCCCGATTGATCGGCTGCCACGTGGTGAGTCCAAATTTGACTATCTATATTTTGCCCCATGCCTGACAGAAGTGCCTAGGCCTCGCGCTTCTGTCAGGCATAGACAAGGATTGCCAGACTTCAATTCATCGCTTCATCTTTGAAGCATCTCGTCGAATTATACAACTGCATTTAAGAAGCTTGAAGACATCTATGGTGATGTACCCGAAAGAAGCAAATAATTGACTAAAGGAAGGAACTCACCTAGACAAAGATGAGCTTGCCCAAAGGCAATGAGGAACCTACCTAAAGGTGGAAATAAGCTTACCCTATGGTAGCAAAGAATTTTTCTAAAGGCAGTAACTCACCTAGACAAAGATGAGCTTGCCTGGAGGCAACGAGCAGCTCACCCAAAAGTGGAAATAAGCTTACTCAGAGGTAGCAACGAATTTATCTAAAGACATGAGCTTCCCCAGAGGCAGCAAGTTACTTGCCCAAAGGTGGAAATAAGCTTACCTGAAGGTAGCTAAGAACTTGTCTAAAGTCATGAACTCGCCTAGACAAAGATAAACTTGCTTGGAGGTAGCAAGGAACTCACCCAAAGGTGAAAATAAGCTTACCCAAAGGTAGCGAAGAATTTGTCGAAAAGGCATAAACTCGCCTAAACAAAGATGAGCTTGCTCGGAGGCAACAAGGAACTCACCCAAAGGTGAAAAAAAAGCTTACCCGAAAGTAACGAATAATCTGTGTAAAGGCCTATACACATGTGAATTGCCACCAATAAAGAAGGAACACGTGTCCCTTTGAGAAGGTGACAAGTGTTCCATAGTTTCTTTCCAATCCTCTCCTTAGGATAAGTCTCAACTAGCCAACGATCGATACCCACGCGTATTGCGCTATAGTGACAACGGGGTCCATTTGAGATTATCTCGTAGCTCGCACTTTCTCATGATCTACCAAACCACAACTTCTATCGAATTCTCTCAATTAATTGGCTACCATGTGGCAAGCCCAAATTTGACTATCTATAGAAATTGATTCACTCGTATATTTGTTGAATTATTTATTTAATTTTGTTGGCAACTCAGAAATAAGTGGACACCATCAACCGTATAGCCCAGTGATCCTTTTTTCTTTTTTTTCTTCAACAAATTAAAGGTTGTGACCTGATTCAATGACAAGGGTGATCCTCTCCAATACTGTAAAACAAATTCAAGTTACGAAAATTAGTCTCCACAAAAATGTTGAGTAAAGCCGTGTATTTACTATTGTCCTGCTCTTAGTCACACAGTTAACAAAACATGACGAATTGCGAACTAGATCGCGGACTGGTGGATTAGGCGTGAAATCGAGTCAAATTCACAAATGCAACATGAATTGCACTTTTGGCAAATGGATAATCGCCACGTGTATTGTGTATGTCATGTGGAATGATGCTTTTAGTCACACAGTTCGCACTACATGACGAATTTCGAACACCTCAATGCTGTGTAAATTACCTGGAGAAGAATTGTTACACGACGTTACCCGCCAAACCATCACAAGATTTATGCAATCAGTTTCCCTTTTCTTTTTCTTTTTCTTTTATTTCTTTTATTATGTATTTGGTAGATTTATACAAGAAATTAATGCATGAAAAATTAAAATACATGTATATAAATATACATATGTGTAAAAAATACTTACATATGTTTAATATATGAAAATATTTATTTATACATGCTTTTGAGGTGCTCTCGTTCTCGCACCCGTATTCGTAACCGCACTATAAATCGGTGACTTGGGTCCGATTCTTCACCATAAGCAAAAGTTTTGTGTGAAGACTTTGGGCGGCCTTGACCAAACCTACACTAAAAGAAAATTCACAACAAGTTAAAATAAAATCTTAAGCCCTCCCATAATAAAAAATTTATGATTCTTAAACTCGCTAAAGTTTGTCTATTTAACTAAAAAATATTTTTTATAAACATTTTTTCTTCAAAAATAATATAATATAAAATTTAAAAACATAAATATAATAAAATGTTAAGATATATCATTTTATATATATTTAAAAAGCTTCCGACACAATTATTAAGCATACCCATTAAAATAATCGAATCTAAAAAAAAAAAATTCCAAATCATATAAATGATAGGCAGTTTGAGCAAGTCAAGCTTAAAGTGTGCCATTTTGTTTTTTCAACTAATTAAAAAAACTCAAATAATAAAACAAAAAAAAACTGATTACCGAATTTCCTCTTAAGATAATTGATGTCGCACGCATCACCTTGCCAACACGTACAGCGAAAAATCAAACTTACTAAGTCTGAATACGATTCGTTTAAATAATAAAAGCTCACCCTACCACGCTCTCGGGACTGCCAAGAGTTGAACATGGACCCCCGACCGGCAAGATGCGGAGCAAACTCACTCCACCAACGCTAATCCGGCGTTCCGAATAAAATCCGAATAAAATATTAAATTAAAAAGAGAGAGATGGCGACATAGTTGTCATTTTATAAAAGACACGAGGTTACAACTGTCATTCAACTAAATATGCACTATATATCTGATCTGTAGCCTTTTCTCTCCAATCCATTGGCTCTGTCGGCAGTCGCCCCACGCTAGGGTTTTTCCGTCAAAGCAGGTGGTGAAAAAATTCTAGGGTTCTTCTTCTCTTCCACGATGCATTTCTGTATACACGTACGTATATACACGGGTGTGTATGATTCATGGTGAGTAATTACTGGGTCATTTTCTTATCTGAATGCGCAACCCTTAAGATCGCCTTCCTCTTTCACACATGGAAGCGTTTCGAGTCATAGCTGCGCTATATCAACTCTTTGTATGCGCACGTATATATATGTATGTATATATTCGTATGTATGACTTGGGGTTTCTCTTCGGGGTTTTCCTTTGGAGTTCCCTCTTGCCCCCCACCTTCACTTTTCTGAGGCATCTCAAACTCTTCTGGATCTGTATCTTCCTATTTCTTAGACCCTCAGATCTATAGTTTTCATGCTATTTTTCTTTCTGGTTGTCCTAGTTAATGGGATTTTCAGTTTCAGAAATTCACTCTGAATGCCTCACTTTAAGGTTGGGGGACACTCAAATCCTTCCTTGATTTTCTCTTTTCCATATGTTTTTCAACTCTTCACTTGTGGCTTTTATGAAATTTGGCCGACTATGGTGTGTTTTACGTACTGTCTTTATATGATATTGTGATTAAACTTCAATTTGGACTTGGATTGATCTTTTAAAGTCGTGATTTTTGCTAAGAAATATCTAAAATATGTAAAATTCTTCGCATATATCTTATTATGTGCTTTTCTCTCTTGGAAAGGGAATTTGCGTGGCAAGAATGATGAAACCATTAGATGTGTGAATGGAGAAATCCCTGAGCTCAAACAATTGAGGCTTATTGATATTCTGACTTTGCCACTTTTGCTTAAGGTTTTTTTCCCCACGCTTTTCCCATTCTTGGTTTCTCTTTTGTTGTTGATTCTTTTTAGATAAATTTCAATTGCAAGTTTTACCCTGTATTTATCTTATGCATTTTCTTGATTAATTGGGGTTACATGTTTTCTTTTCATCTTTGTTCAATCAAATGAACTGGGTGTAGTGTGGCAAGAATGATGAAACAATTAGATGTTTGAGAGGAGAAATTCCTGTGAGCTCAAATTTTGATGCTTATTGATATTCTGACTTGCTTCTATTTTATTTTAATGTAGGTCCTTCAAATTTTGATTTTAAATGCATTTGTGTGTTTAATATAGTTATTTTTCTTTTGTTTAGTTTCGGAAAGAAATTTGGCGGAAATGACGCTCCCTCTCATTCTCTTCCCTTTCTCCTCAAATTCCAAACAAACCCAACTCTAAGGGGAGAAATTATTTAATGCTTAACATATTGTCATGTGGTGCTTCACCTATAGTGGGGTTCATCACCATTTGAAAAACAAATGGGCTTCACCCTCACCACCTAACAATATTCCAAGAGCGTTTCTTCTGAGGGGCACTCCAAAGTAGCTCTCCCTTCTACCGGGCTCTCTATATGACAGACACTCTGTTTGCTCTCAAGAGTGATTCTAAATTTTAATTCATACATAGGTCTCCCTTCTTTTTTTCGCTTTTTCTTACGTTAATGTTAAAAAAATAATAATTTGCTAGGTAACTAAATAAAATAGAAAATATTATTAAAGTATTTTTTAAAAAAATGGTTAATTTTGCTTATCTATTATAAAAAGTAGTATTAAAAATGTTATTAGGGGTCAGAGCATTTCTGGTTCATAACTTCCAAATTTATTTTATTTTTTTATTATTTTTTTAAAAATTTTAAATTTTATTTTGAAAAACAAAAAAAATTTTTATTAGAAATTAAAATGTAATTATTTAGCATATAATTAATTAAAATCAAATTATTAAATATTTTTTTAAAATAAATGATCTACTTATAAAATTACAAATTAAATTATATTTAAAATTAAAAAAAATTAAAAACTAATAAAATACAATTAACAAAAATAAAAATATATTAAGAAATTAATAAAAACAAATTAAATGAGACTTTAAAAATAGTTAATATTTTATTAATAATGAATTATTTATTTTTGAAATAATAATTAGTATAATGATCTTGCATGAGTAATAAGATGAAGGTGGTCTTTACAAATAGACTTTGAAATTGGAAGGGTTAAAGTAAAGGACACTTTTATTTCTTTAAAGGGTTAATGAAGGTGGGTTAAAGTTGAAATTTTTTAATTTACTTTCAAATTTCAAGATTTGAAAAAGTTTCAATTCCGATTCAACTTTATTTCTTAAAACATTTGAAGAAATGAAGGTGGTTTTTATTTTGATCCTTCAAATTTAAAGGTGGTCAAATATTTTAAAAGCTACTTTCATATCACCATTTATGTGGGGTTAAGCATTAAGCATTTTTCATGTAGAACTCTTATACTAATAATTATTTGGGATAAATATATTTTATCCCTATGTGTTTTGACTTAAAATCAAATGACCTTTCTGAACTTTAAAAGAGAACAAATGACTCATTTATAATTTTGGACTAAAGTGCAAATGAATGAAAATTGTTAGATTTAATAAAAATTTTGGTATTTTGTCATTAAAAAAATGATTTAGTTTTTATGCCAAAATAAAATGTTGTGTATCGAAGTTTTTTTTTATTTTTTTTATTTCAACAAGTCGACTTTTGGATGTTTTAATTTGAAGATATAAAATGAACAAAATATACTTATGATAAAATTTTAATTAAATCTAATGGTTTTTCATTATCTTTTTGGCATAAAAGGGGGTTAAATTATCTTTTTAATATTCTAAAACTATAAGGGGTCATGTATTCACTTTTAAATCATGAAAATGTCATTTAATTTTGATTCAAACTACAGGGAAAAAAAGTGTAATTACTCATAATAATTTTAGTTAAATCTAATGATTTTCATCTATTTGCATTTTAGTCTAAAATTACAGGAGAGTTATTTATTCACTTTTAAAGTTTAGAGGAGTCATTTGATTTTAGCTTAAATCACAGGGAATAAAATGTAATTACTCATAATAATTTTAGTTTAAGGGGTCAAATTTGAAGGTCTTTCCAATTTTTTTAAAGGCCGCTTTCATAACATTTTTTATGTGGGGATAAGCACTATTCATGTGAGACATTTTCACTAATAATTATTTTAAGCCTAAATAATTTATTTTTAATTCAATATTAACTATTTAAATATTATTTTGATAATTATTTAATTTATTCATTATTTTTTTACTTTATTTATTGTTTATTTAATTTGAGATTTTTTATAGGTGAAATAAATAAATAATTTTTATTTTACTTGCCTTTATTTATCTTAAAATTATTATTTATATATGAAATTAATAAATTATTTTTATTTTACAAATTATATACAGGATGAATAATGTAAAAGTGGGGAGATGAAAGCTTTATCACGTGGACAAATTTTCAACCATTAAAATTTAAGCATTATAGTATAGGACCAATTAAATATGTATAAGGTAAAATTTGGAGTTTTTCCTATCACCAAATTGAATTTTTTAACAAGTTAGCAAAAATAGAAAATAACCAGAGTGAAGGACTTGTTATTTTTGAAGATCCACTAGAGCATCTGAGAGCTCTGGTAGTAGGGGATATAGTAGAAATTAGTCCTATTGTTTTGTAGTTTTCCTTTCCGTGTTTTTATTTCTGAAGTAGCAAAAACATTTGAATTTTTTGAAGAAAGAAAATAGGAAAAGTTAATAGAAATGGATGGATAATTATTACTCTTAGGCCTTCCATTTGCTGTTCTTCCAGAATTTTGGAAGAAATAGGGAGGGAAAAGAGTTGTTTTTGTATTTTGTTCCAACTTAATGACTACTTTATTTTAAAAAAATATTTACTGCTTTTATTATATTTTTCTCTTGCATATAATCACCGTTTTTATTTTATTTTGGTTTTTTATTTGTCATCCAACTTAGTGGTTTCGAAATGAAGAAGTTATAACTCTAATATTTTCTTTCCAGCATTAGTGACTTTGTGATATATCTTTTAAAATTAAGAAATTGACTATTTTGTAAAGTGCAAGAATACAAAATTCGCATGTGATTACCACTACCCAAACATATTCAAATCTGAGTGTTCCCGCAAGCAATGCCTCAATAAATGAGTTACCACTTGGGAGTTCAAAATTTATTTCATTAAAATTGTCAGTTTTGTGTGGATCTGTCCGCCCATGGAGAAATTATTATTCTGATGTCCGAAACACAAAGTTAGAGTAATAACGTGGCGTGCCCAGCCTATTAAAAGTGAGGACATGTTTCATTTATTGCTGCTTGAAGATCCTTGAATCATTCACTTCCATATAAATATGTCCCACTTATCTTGCATTAATACACCAAAATATGAGGAGAAGTTAAGTTGAATAAACATGACATGGGTAAGGGTATAGATGTGTCTGGTAGACCTAAATTAAAGGAAGGAAACACATTAGCAAGCTTCTATAGAGACCCTAAAGCCAGGTAAACTCATTCTTACGTATAAAAGAATATCAAAAATCATAACAAAATTGTATAAGTACCTGTGACACTAGTTTTGAGAGTTAGATGAATCAAAGAACTTAAACAACCTGAGCACAACGAAATTACCATACCTCCAATACTAAGATGATTCCCCCAGAATATGTCCCGCTTAGTAGACCATCGCTATTTTATGAAAACTCATGCACCAATCAGCTCTTTGAGACAATGGTCACAACTAATAGTTTGGTTGCTAGCAATATATATTTTTGTCAAAATCAATCTTTGAATGCAAACATTTTTGGCAAGGAATGAGCTTTAGCAATTGTTAACATGGGTTTGGGGCGCGTTGAAGTTTTTTCAGCGTAGTGAAGAAAGTGCAAGAAGGTAAAACAAGAGAGGAAGGGAAGGGGAAAGGAAAGTAGAAGCAGAGAATAAGAGGTAGGTTTCAGAGGGGCAGGGAGCACAAATTCTATCAATCAGATCAAATATTATTTTTGGTATAACATTGGATTTGATTGGTATAAATTACTCTATGGATACACCAACAAAGTTCATTACCCAGTGGACATCCGCCAAATAAAAGAGAAATTCGCAAGGTAAGTCCACTGCACATCACTTGCTTCGGAACGTATCCCCCCCCCCCCCCCCCCCCCCCCCCCCCCCCCCCCCCCAACAAAAAAACCAGTCTATGTCTTTTCAAAGAGATCCGCAAACTGGTTCGAACACCTGATTAACAAAATAATAACAATAATAATTTATAGAGAAACCCTTAGGAAAAGAAGGCAAAGGAAACAAAGGGCCCAAATAGTATAGTTTTCATCACACATATTTGTTATTAGTTTTGATTTTTCTTGTTTTCAGAGATATAAGCGTTGAGAAGTTTGAAAATGCAATTGTTTTCATTGTTCTCGTTTTTCAAAATTCATAAAACAGTTTAAAACTTCAACTAAATGAATTGTTTTTGACAAAATTTGTCAAAGACAATTTCACCAAATGCATTTTCCTAATTGTTTTCATTTTTCAGTGTTTGAGAACAGAAAATAAGGATTCGTTTGGTAACGTTGTCAATTTTTGTTTTTTGCTGTGTGTTTTTATTGTGTTTTTGATGTGTGTTTTTTGTAATTTGGTAATGGGCGTTTATAGATTATCATTGTGCCAAAAATACTAGACCAATGTTTTAATAAGAGAAAATACACTCATTTTAGTGTTTTTAGTTTCCTTTCTTCAAATTTTGTAAAAAACTAAAAAAAAAAATTTAAATAAACACCGTTTTTTATTTTTTCTGGAAAAAAAAATAAAAAATAAAAACATTAAACGTTATCAAACGAGGCCTTAAAAAGAGAATACTGAATGGACCCTAAGAGTACACCTCCAATTCGAAAGGGGGAAAAAAAAAAAAACAAAGCACAACTCAAATAGTAAAAACCCAAGTCTATTAAATAACCTCTCTATCTCCCAATGGGTAAAAATAATCACTAAACTCTGAAGTTGTTCCTTAATCGATTGTGTAGTGTTAAGGCGTTCAACTAGCTATTGTGCAAACCAAAGTCGAAGCTAACTCAATTCGATCAACACTATAGACCCTAGCATCCAACAATAACAAAAGGACAATCTCAGCATACCTTGGACATCAACTTGGGGATTGACCACCATGAACATAATCAAATAATTACATAGGGAAAACTTCACCTTAAGCGGGTTTCTTTTTGTCACTCAATCAAGTAAACTTGATTGGGTAAAATCAATCCCTCAATTACCTCTTCAAACATTAGATCTTCATTCTTCACCACTCTCTTGTAGTACTCATTCCACCACGTCAAATATACACTTGATTCCAAATTCATCTTTCCTCAAATATACATTGCACATATGGATAGCAATGACAAAAACCTCAAGCAATTACATACCTATGCATAAATGCTAAGAAGCACGGATATGGATACGAGTACAAATACGGACACGGGACATAATATTTTCAAAAAATAAAGACACGGATATGACAGGGACACGACAAAAAAAAATATTTTTATATATATTTTTTTTGTTATGTATGTGAACATAAAATTCATAAATCACTAAAAATAAGATGAAAATAACTAAATAAGTTCACAATTATAATACAACTATTAACAAGTTAAGGATTTGAAAAATTAGATTTGGCTGTTTTATGTTTTGGTATTTTAAAATTTTAAAATTTATAAATTAGACTCTATTTAATACTTTTAACAATAACATTTTAACTCCAGCGTGTTCCAAAATGTGTTCAATAGTTGGACATGGGTGTCCCCGATATGTTCGATAAGTGTGCACTAAAAAAAATATTAATAAAAATATTAGACACGCTAATTGGCGTATCCGACACGTGTCCCGGTGTGTCCGAAGAATATGTGTGTTCAACATGTGTCCGACACGGATACGGCACCCTAAATAGAGTGTTCGTGCTTCCTAGCATAAAAGTACCTAGACACCGACTAGTTTATGCTTTGACCTTATCATCCGGTCTCTCATATGTATAACTAGTCTTTCACCTGTCACATATGAATTTGAGAAGAGTGAAAATCTACTAGTCATAGAAGTTGCAGATCTTTTGTCAAGCAAAAATATGTTTCTTCACTCATCCTCATCTAGCTCATTAAAAATTTTATTAGCATGACCTTTCAGAGTTTGTTGGCAATTCAATTTTGTGACTAAACATACCTACTGTTATTGTAAAGAGAGGGAGAAATCTACAAGTCATAGAAGTTGCAGATCTTTTGTTAAGCAAAAATATGTTTCTTCACTCATCCTCATCTAACTCATTAAAAATTTGATTAGCATGACCTTTCAGAGTTTGTTGGCGATTAAATTTTGTGATTAAAGATACCTATTGTTATTGTAAAGAGAGGGAGAAATGAGAAAGTGACAACTTATCAAGTAGAAAACCACCTAAACACACAAAGAAAAAAAGGGAGGGGCGGAGAGGGAGAAAGAAGAGGAGGGGTGAAGGACACCCATATTTAAGGCTTAATAGATTCAACTTCCAGAAGTTCGAATTAAATCATCACCAATACAAAAACAGCTACCATCAAAAGACATTGGATAACTACCATGAAATAGCAGCAAAAGGAACACAAGCGAGAGATTTATCACATTTAATATTTTCATCAAAAACCTAAATCTCACAGGTTCAGCTTCTAGAAATTTGAGTAACATCATCACCAATACAAAAACAGCTACCATCAAAAGACATTAGACAACTACCCTGAAATGGCAGCAAAGGGAACATAAGCGAGAGATTTACCCCATTTAATATTAACATTGCTCTCATCTCTTTTGATGAGCACCTAAATCTCAGTGTTGACACCTAAATTATGAGATAAAAAAATACCAAAACAAAAAAGCAAAAAAAGGACATAGAAAGCAAATAAAAGAGTAAAGACCCATTAATTGAAATAGAATTATAAACAGGGTTCGCACGCTGGGTTGCATTAATTATCGAGCTTGATCTAATCCATAGGCTAGAGTTATATATTGTCCAAACGGAAATGGGACTAGGTGACCTAAGACAGGCAATGTATAAATGTCAAAGGATCGTCTAAACAATCACCAAGGCAATATCTGTGAGTTAACGAACTTTGGGTGCATGCAAGCATGTCGTTATTTAGTGGATGGCATCTCTCTCATTGCTGCTTATGCGCTCAAACACATATCAATAAAAACTACTTTTTGGTCCAAATGGGGAGGATTTCTACACAATCAAGGCAGCCTTTCTCCTACCCATGAACTCCTTCCCATAATAAAGGTGTGATTGCGATACTTCAGGTACGTGGGCATGCACAAACGCATTTTTTGTTTATGAAGAGTTCACATTTCACACAAAAAATGACAGAAGACAAAAGAAGACATACATATTGGGTGTTTGGACGAGAAGCTTAAAAGCCATAAGCCATTTTTAAAAATGGCTTTTTAAGTGGCTTTTTTAAGTAAACGTTTGGTAAACAACCCTTTTAAATGACTTATTTAAGTGGTGTTTTTTTAGGTGAGCCAAACAGTTTTTCAAAAAAAAAGCTATAGGCTTAAGCCATAAGCTAGCAAAATAAGATATGTCCAAAAACCCCAATAAATGTTATGATTTAAACTCCTTCCCTAAAACCAGAAGCTCAAAGGCCGAATCATTCAAAGAGAGGGTTAGTCCAGTTGTAGTGGCACTTCCCCTATACTTGCTCATGATTTCAACTCAACCCCTACCCCAGGGTTTTGGCCCAAATATAAATAAATAAATAAAATGCACTCTGTGTGCGCACATGAGAGAGAGAAGATTTAGTAGATGGAGAGTAACATCACCTCCCACCTGCAACTAGGACTTACGAATACCACCAACAACTTAATGGATAGTCAAGAAATAAGCAACTAAATTTCAGTCTAACTCAAATTTGAAAATTTTGCCATGGAGAATCAATGCCTACATGTCCCAAACTATAATTCAACACAAAAACAACAAATAAATAAGGAAACAATAACAAAAATAACATGCTACATTAGCAAGTAAAATGTCGAGTTAATTACAGTAAACATCAACCAATTAACATGCCTCCATAACAAAAACAACCACCAGTAATTCCCTTCTTTCTATCTGATCACATCCGATTTTCATCTAATTGATAATTTAGTACCCATTGTGCAGAATGGATAAAACTTATACAACAATTACAAACCCCCAGCAAAATTGTACGATTCTTCGGACATTTTTGACATTACCATTCAAAGAAAACAGAAAACTTTATATATGCTGATTATATGTAGACTGTGAAAGCTAGCAAAAATCAACTTTTTCAGTCCCAAAAACAAAATTAATCCAAAATGGGGCAAGTTCTCAGTCGAGAAAACCTGTTTTGCGCCACACAGCATTGCGAATCTGACGCAGATCTCTACCCTTTAGCGTCCTCCCAACGCCTTCGAGCACCGAAAACGTCGTCTTCGGCGACTTCACCGACCCTCTTGCAACGATCTCGTGAGGCGGCAACATCTCGCTGTCGTCCTCATCATCCAAGTCCACCTCGGCAAGCTCACCGTTCCGGGGCTTCTTCTGCATGAGCGGAACGATCATCGGAGCCGATTGGAGGAACTTCCGAGACGGTACGGACTGAGAGTACTCTCTCTCCTGCGGAGGTTTCGGTATCGCTGGAAGCAACCGCGAGGACGACAACGTCGATGACGATGTAATCGAAGGATTCCGACACAAGACCGGACGGTTTGGTTTCCGATTTTCTTCCTGCAATGCCGCGAAGATGCCGAAATTTTCCGGCTTCCGGAAGGACTGGCGGTGGTGGTTCTGGCTTCCGGCAGCATCGGAGGGGGAGGCGGACCGACGGTTCGGCTCAGTGAAATCGCCAGTCCAGAAGACTTCGGCCTCGTTGAGCTCGTCGCCGGTGAGAAACGCGCCGCCGCTGCAGGCCGAGTCAGATTTCGGTGGAGAGAAAACGTCGAGGAACCGGTCGGAGGAAGGCGATCGACGCTGACGGAAGCTGACGACGCCGTTTGGCTCCATCAGTGTCAAGACTCAGGGCTATAGATACATCAGCTACGAAAACACTTCTAGAGAGAGAAACTCCTGAGATGGAAGGGAAGAGAATACACAAAAACCTGTAGGAGTTAAATAATAGAGAGAGTGTTGGGTAGAGTGAGGCCTGTGCAGGGAGAGAGAGGTCGAAGGCTCAAAAGATCCTCTGCATCTCAGGTACAATCATAGAAAACATCAAGGCCGTTTGTTTTCTGGCCCACAATCATCATGCTCTCGACGTTAAAGGGCATGACGTGGCGGAGGGTCCGGAATTCTAATGGTGGGACCGAGGATTGGAGTCTTCTCAGAATCTCAGGCTAAAATATGGTTACTTGAAAGTCCAAGTGGGCCGCACAAGTCAGACTCATTCCTGACAGGTTTATCCTTAGTGGGTCCCGCAAACATTTAAATAAGGCCCCATCCTTATCTTGGAGAGCGGGAATCAGCTGCGGTTGGTTCCTTCGATCGTCTTTTGCATTTGAATCATTTTTTTTTTTGATGAATTTCGCATTTGAACCATTAGAGCAACTAAATTGGGTATATGTTCACTAGATTAAGTTTATAGCCTTAGAAAAAGATATTAAGTTTAAATGATAAGTTAATAAATAAGCTAATTTAAACAGTAAATAAAGAGACGAGAGGGCTGAAAATATTGAATAATTTTGAACTTTGCTAGCACAACATTTTTTTTTTTGTAATATTGTTATAGAAGGAAGTATGAACTAGAATAGAGAATAGTATATAAATGTATATCATTATAATACATACTAATATATTTTATATATGAGAAACGACAAATGCTACATTATATAAAACTAAATAGAATTCATATATATATATATATATATATCAAGAACATTAAGATAGCAATATAAATTATCAAAATACTTTCATGATTAATTAAATATTGATTCTACATAATATTCATAAATTTGAGAGTATGTAAAATACTAAAAATTTTGAAAAGTCTATTTTTGAGCAGCTTTTATGATATTTTTAAGAGCTTTTAACAAATTTATCTAAATTGTATTATAATTTTTTAAAATTCTTAGAAATATATTTTAGAAGGTTCACCTCAAAATTTTACAAAAATTTTATTTCCGTTATGAAATTTAATTTCCTCCGCAAACAAGGTTTCTGTTAAACAATATATTGCATGTTTGATTTGTCAAAAACAATTGCAATAACCTGAGGTGAAAGCATATGTAGAGGAGCTCAGCCTGGGAAGCAGAAGCAAGCACTGCAATTTCGCCACAACTTTCCTAGTTGGTGCCACACATTCCAACCACTTTCCTCGCTTTTCAAAGATGCTCAACCCCTTTCTCGTTAGTCCTTATCTCAAATCCCATCACATCTTTTTATCTTTCACTCACCTACTTACTTTAATCTACTACTTTAAATTCTAAACAGCCATTAATATTTTCCTTTTATATTATCTCCAAGAAAAGTTTACTGAAAGTCAAAAACAAAAACAAAAAAAATTTGTGATGGGGAATTCTCCGAGGGAGAATTAGACGATGAATTCATATGCATAGAGTAATTTTCAAAAATCTACAGTTACTCGTAAAATATAAATATTAATTTAGCTCGGAGCACGTCAAGTCAGACTTGAGACTAATTTGGTAAGATTTATTATCCTAATTTTTTTTAACTTATATAAAAAAGAACAGAAAAAGACGTGATTTTGTGTCATATATATTTAATTAAATTAAATAATTTCCAAAAAAAAGTGGAATAAATAAATTCAGAAAAATTTTGAACGAAAAAATAAATTATAAAATTACACTTCATTGAAATTAAAATCCCAAAATTTAGTATCCTAAAATTCCTGATTCACTTTAAAGTCACGCTTTTTACACGAAAGTAACGAAAATTTTCAATTGCCACCTGAAGCTCAAAGCAAGAAATCGTGACCCACTTTTTCTGATGCGTTCTAGTCACCCCTTGGCGTAACTTAGCGGTTTGGTGAGGGGTGTCGTCATCTTCAACTTTTTCCTCGCGAAGACTCGCAGGTCGCCGGAACAGTGATCTGCGCACACCGGCGTATTTTAGAAATTCAGTCCCCCCGCGACCACCAAAGGCTCCCAAAAGGTTCTGACAAAAGACGCCTCTTTCTATCAATCTCTACTCTACCACCCTGTCCTACGCCATGATTACGCAGGTAATTGCGAATCTGCCTCTACCTTTTCTTTACAAAAACTACACAAACTCAGGATGTATGTATATGTATATCTGCGTATGTATACATATTTATATGCTTTGTTTTGATCCAAATATGCAGCAAAGAAGTTTATCAGGGTCATCACAAAGCCCTAGATCTCCATCTGCACAACCGTTTCTGTCAGTCTCTGTTACTGATCCTGCTAAGATGGGCACTGGCGTCCAAGCTTATATCTCGTACAAGGTCACCACCAAGGTAATTTTGCGTGCTTGTATGCGGGCGTGAGGGTATATATGCGTGTTTGTAAATGTATGGATAATAGATTTAGGTTTTGCTGTATTCTGAATTGTTGTTCTAAATTGAAGAAACCTTTTAAAGAATTTGGATTTTTTAATAGAATTGTTTGATTAACAGATTTGCTTTCTTGGCTTAGCTGGTTGACTTAATTGTAGAGTTGGGTTGAAAATCAGGGAGTGGAGTCCTCTGAAGGACTGAATCATGAATCTGAGTTAAAACTAGGTTGTTTTCCAGTTCAAAATGGACATCTGAATAAGAATGGATTGGGAGACGATTTGTAAATTTCATTTTGTCGTTTCAGTTTAGAATGTTATATGCAATGTGAATGAATGAGGAGCAGAGAGGAAAGAATTCAGTAATGTTGCTTTTTCAACCAGTTAAAACCATTTTCCTTCTTTTACTCATGGCATAGTACTAGGATCATTTTGTGTAAAATAATCCTTCTTGGTGTTGTTGGAAATTTAGCAGAATTATTGATCCTTAGATGGGAAAGTTAGGACTTTCTAGTTCTTTCCCGAATTATATTCTATTTCATCGTTACATTAACTGAATGAAGTTAAGGAACTATTATTTTTGTGTTTTGTTGTGGACATAGCAGTAGTTTAAACCTTCTAATGAACAACGTCATCTTGCATATGTTATGATTTAGCCTACTGAATATGAATATGATATGAAAGAAGGGTTAGGGGGTCAAGAATATTTAGGAATTGTGTTGGAAGAATTATATAAAGTGGCAGATTTTGTGGCGGCTATTGGAACTCATATGAGACACTATCCAAGATTCGGACATGTGCACATGACTACTCATGTATTTTGTGGTAGATATGAATGATATGTATGTATCTATGTATGCATGCATTTTATTATTCGAAAGTAAATAATTTATTGCATTGGCCACTGTATTTGTATTCAATAATATTCTGATGTACATTTCACAATGTTGATCATCAGTATAAAAGTGTTAACTATGTTGTTGATGTTCAGTTGAATCAAGCAGTGCAGGGCCTCTAAGATTATTAATAAGACATTCATAATCCATTCTATTGAACCAAAGACCTTCAACATGATGGTAGTAGAGCACTCGATCTGATGTCAGGCGTGAGTGGATAAAATGCCTCTGCTTTCCTGAATAAGTAAGGCCCTTGTTAGGCTGGGCAAAGATGGGCATGAGGAGTGAGGGTTGAAGCCCCTTTAGCTCCGCCAAGCATTAGACACGGTTTAGCTCGGAAAATATATAGAGCCAAGAGCATTGAACCCTGTTGCGTAGATGAAGTATGCTCATTTATGCACTTGTTTCTTGAAACTTAAAGAAAATAATGTTTTTTTACCTGTCAAAAAGAAAGTAATTGGTGGGGGGAGGAAAGCAAGTCCATGTAATAAAATTTCTTTTGTATGATTGGGTCGAAAGCTCAACTCTCAAGTGTTATATTAGTCTCTACTGTTACTTATCAAAAAAAATATTGGTCTCTACTCTCTAGCCATACAAAGTTTGATTTTAGGTTTGTTTAGGATGAATTTTATGCAGTATAATGTTTATGTGGTTTTTTTAGGCTTCCATAGGTGATAGATGATCTATTTTCCTAGAGGTGTTCTGTATGATTATCATACTTCCCTCAGAATCCATTATGCCTTGTTAACAGTCAATCAAATAACTAGTCTGTCTGTAATGAGATGTTGAATCACGCACGCACGCACGCACACACAAGTTGAATGTATCTAGGGGGTGAGATTGTAACTATTTTCTGCGATCACTTTTGAGTTGTGATTTATTTTTCTGAACCTAGAATTGAAGATTAAATTTAAATTACTCATTGTATTTACTAAAATGTTTTTCGAACTCTTTTGGGCAGACAAATTTACCTGAATACCAAGGGCCAGAGAAGATTGTTATTCGCCGTTATACTGATTTTGTTTGGTTACGTGATCGTCTTTTTGAGAAGTACAAGGGTATTTTTATTCCTCCTGTTCCGGAGAAGAGCACCGTAGGTAACAAGCCCATCACTTTTTTGTTTCTTTGTTCCTAGAAGACATTATCATTCTTTCTATGACAATAGAATTATGCTGATCCTTACTTTATTGGGATTTACACGTTGTCTTCAAAGTCATAATATTTACTGTTGTAATGGCCTTGTTTACAATGTAATGGCATTAGAAGTGTCAGTCAAGGTATAATGAAAATCTGTTATTGAAGCTGTGAATATTTTGCACTCACTAGAACCTTATTGTAGTAGTGCTTTTGGACTTTATATTGATTTTTATTGGAATTAAATAGTATATTCCTTCTACATTTCCTATTAAAGTATTAACTGATAAATTACTATTGAAAACTATTCAAGTAGTGGGAACTTAGCAAGTGATTACATGTTATCCATAAGCTGTATGTATCTAAATTAGTTAATCTCAATCGTCACTACTAATCAGTAATTGCATACTATGAGAGATGACAAGTAAGTATGTAGTCATGAAATTAAGCATGTTTTTTAAATGATCATTAAGTCCTCTTTGTAGTCAAAATAGAAAAAATAAAGTCATTCTTTGTAATTAATATGGAAAAAATAAATGTTTAAATGAATTGAGAAGGAAAAAAAGGGCATTAAAATGCAAAACATTTACTTCAGTTGAAATTAACCCATTTAAGTCAACAAACAACATATGCAAAAATCAGCAATATGTCAACTTACCTATCCCTTGTTCGGGGGAAAATAACAATATATACCATTGATTTTTGTACTAAACATATTAACCAATTAAAATGAAATGCTGGAATAGGGCAATAAAGTGAAGAAAACACTGATTACATATCCCAAAAATTTATATAGTCAGCTTACAAATGTTCTAATCACTGGACTCGACTCTTTCTAACTTAAAGCATCAAGAAATTTAGAAGGAAATGGAAAATGTACTTCAAGTCTGGGATTTCCTAGTTTGCAAACAACTCCGAGCAGCTTTGGTCGAAGAGTTGATCTTACATCATGTATGTATGATATTAAATTTGGTAGATCTAGCTTGGGAACTAGTTTTTCTAGCCTTAAAAATGCGAAACAAGAGAAAGGCCCCCTTTTGTTAAACATAATTTAATATCCATAGTGTGTAATGTGTGGTGATCTATGTATGGATCCTTCTAAGATGGTGTCGTATTCGTGTTAGATACTGACACTCCTTGGACACTCCTAACATTTGTCGGACATGTGTCCAAATATGTCATATTATTTTTGTAATTTTTTATAATCGGATACGCTTCAGAGACTTAGGGAATACACGTGTCCATCACTTAGATACACATGAAACACATTATACGTTTGAAAAAAATAACTTGAAATTCAATAAAATAAAGACAATGTGGATTTATATCTCTTGAATTGTTATGTTTTAAATTTTAAAGTAGTTTTCATCTTGTTTTATTTTAAATGATGTTTAAACTATGGATTGATAGGTCGATGGTGTTTTTCATGCTAAATTATTGCTATTTTTTCAATGTTTTGGGAGATTTTTGGATGTTACATTCATATACATAACAAATAAAAATGTGGTCTTAGCAAATGTGGTCTTACCAAATATATACACTCAATCTACAATTAACAATCTTGATAAGGCAATTTATTTATCATAGTGGGACTCTCATGTCGATCTAAATGAATCATCCTTTTCCTGGAGGTAAATCTTGGCCTAGTAGCCAAGAGGGTAGCAAGCTACAAATTTTGTCTCTGTAGGACATGTACTTCTATTAGTATGAAATAAAGGGCCCAGCTAGGTACTGACCTAGCCCAGACATGCGAGGCCCCTTTCCTAACAAAATCAAAGCAAATGAGTCTGCTTTATTATTATTTTTATTTTTATCGTATCTTTTCAGTCCTTAGTTCATCTAAATGGAATTTCTCATAGAAGTTGTACTTATTGTCCCCTGGACTGGACCTATTCTGATTCTAAATTATCCGTCGCTACGCTGTTCCCAAGGACTAGCGAAATCAAAATAACAAAATCCTTGGGCTGCAGTGTAGCCTATTTGTAGGTTCATGCCTAAGCGTAACATAGGTGATTTATTCCAAACAAAGTTGCACAAAATTTAGGTCTCAAGAATTGTGAAATCGTTCTTGGACTAACTTCAGTCTTTATTATGCAGAGAAGTTTAGATTCAGTGCTGAATTTATTGAGATGAGACGTCAAGCATTGGATGTCTTTGTTAACCGGATAGCTTCACATCATGAGCTTCAGCACAGTGAGGATCTGAGAACATTTTTGCAGGCAGATGAGCAGGTCAAATATCTAATTTTGATGGCTTAAAGAGGAAGATGTAGTTCTATGTGCTACCTTGGAAATTACTTTGAAATAGGAAATTGTCCTGTGGTCTGTTTTTGTTTAGGTTTTGCAAATATAGTGTGTCCAATGTGTGCTAGTAGTTTTTGTTCCTTTTAGGAAATGTAGGGTAAAAGCTTTGGTACCTAGAGCTCTTCTTGATGAAAATACGTTTCCTCAGTTTCATAGAAGCATGCATTTACCATCAGACACTAATATCTTACATACGATTGAAAGGAATCTAATACATTTGACTTTTAAATGTACAATAAACTTTTCTTTTATGGAGCATGCTCTGTTCGTTCATGTGCTAAATCTCTGTGTATTTACTAACTTATGGTAGAAGTTAAGAAGTGCTTTTATAAAAAAAAAATTTCATTATATTCATAGAAAGAGAGAGCTATAAATATAGAGAGGATGTACAAGGAAAAATCCTTTCTACGACACATATGAGTGCCAGCTAGAAAACATTGGAAAACACTTGAGCAAGGGCCATAATAATACACATGCTTTGGCTTCAGTTAGTCCAGTGAGGGGAGTAACTGTGTTGATGCCTAAGCAACCTAATTTGCCAACCTACGGTGGCAGATTGTGGTGATTTGCGGATTCACAAATTTGAGCGGAATCGAATGTCCTTGCGGAACTGTTATCAGGCTTCAGTATCATGCACCGAGATGCTTCATATCCACACCAGGCTTCTTATTACAATGAGTGTGCCACAACTCGTTATTACGATGAGCCCAAGCGCACTCTATCCCATTTCTGAGAGGCATGAGCTGGTCGTAGTATAAAAGGAGTAACATGTAGCATACCTTGTGACATAAACTTGCAAACATCAAGATGTAACTTCTGTGAAAACTGTCTTTCCTCAGTGCCACCTTTTTTGTTTGTTACATTTTTTTTTCCAGTTTGAGATACCTTGGAAAACATACAATGACATCAATCCCATACAAAAAGACCTATGCAATTTCTTAATAATATTAAACACAATGTAATTTTAGTATAGAAGCGTGCTCTCAGTCTTACTCATTTCCAAAGGTGGTGCTCTCGTGCTCCTGCTCCTGCCTGACAAATTGCTTACCTGAGTTCAAGCTGAGTTAGTGTCTTTTACATAATTTGCAATGTTTAAAGAGCTGGAAGCTATAGCAACCGTGGATTTCTGGTGTAACATGACTCGGCAAATAACTCCTTCTGGTGCAGGAATGCTTTAGAATCACCACAGAGATGTAATCTTTTCAAAGAGATCATGGTTTGCTACTTTCTCATTCTTTGAAAGCACAGAGTGGGCTCATAGAACTTAATTGAGGCAGTTTGTAGCATCTCTACATAAGCCACTTATGAGAAGACCCTAAGAGTAACCCAAAGGAAAACAAAATTAAATTTTTTCCTTAAGGCAAACTTTAGGAGGAGCAGATTAGTCAAATCCGCCACTTATCCAGTGTGAAGTAAATGTTGTTGCTGATTCCTTTAAGATTGTCAGGAAGTGGAATTCTTTTAACTGATCCTCAAGGACACGATATGGTACTTGCTAAGAAGCACGGATACGGATACGGATACGGACACGGACACGGACACAGATACGGACACGGGACATAGCATTTTCAAAAAATGAGGACACGGATACGGCAGGGACACGGCAAAAAAAAATATATATTTTTTTGTTTGTTATGTATGTGAACATAAAATTCATAAATCACCAAAAATAAGATGAAAATTAAATGTTCATAATACAACTATTAACAAGTTAAGGATTTGAAGAATTGGATTTGGGTGTTTTATGTTTTGGTGTTTTAAAGTTTTGAAATTTATAAATTAGACTCTATTTAATTCTTTTAACAATAACATTTTAACTCCAGCGTGTCCCAAAATGTGTCCAATAGTTGGACACGCGTGTCCCTAAGGTGTCTAATAAATGTCCACTAGAAAAAATATTAATAAAAATATTAAACACGCCAATTGGTGTGTCCGACACGTGTCCCGGTGTGTCCGAGGAGTATGTGTGTCCGACACGTGTCCGACACGGACACGGCACCCTAAACGAAGTGTCCGTGCTTCCTAGGGTACTTGTGATACTCCAAATGTTTGGTGTACTTCTTGGAAGAATTGATTGCAGTTTCAGATGCCTATCATATGTATTGACAGATTAGAATAGCCTTCACAATCGATTCATCTCTCTCTCTCTCTCTCTCTCTCTCTCTCTCTAAGTCATTGGTATCAATCTGATGCCATTTTCTTGCCTTATTTTTGCAGACAATGGAGAGGGCCAGATTTCAAGAAACTGGTATTTTTAAGAAGAAACCAGCTGATTTGATGCAAATCTTCAAGGTAACTCTTGGTTAGAAAATAAAAACAGTCCTTATCTAATGAGGATTCAGTGTGCCGATAATTATTCCATAGTCCATACTCTTAATGTTAAAAGGATTTCACAAAGCATCGGAGAATTTTGGACAATAACATTGGAAGTTTCTTCCCTGCTATACAGTTTGTTGGGAACAGAAAGAAATGAAGCTGTAATCAATACAGTTTCCATAAACTGACCAACCTCGATTAATGGTTGCAATATTTGTAAATATCTTCCAGAACAAGCTTAGTTCTGTATTTGATTTGCTACTTATAAGATTTTTAGCTCTGATATATGGAAGACCGATGTAGTATATCTGAAATAAAGAGTCTAGCTGTGAGGTGGGTCTTGGAAGTTACCTTGCTCACTTCCTAGTTCAAGTTAGGGTGGATGGTCCTGCTACAAGTTTGATTTTTAATATGTAAAAATTGGACTAATTCAGAGTTTTATTCTTATTAAAAAAGTATTCCCCGGTCCTGGCACCGATCTTATTCATAGGTCTCTGTTCTGCTGTTAGAGAGCTCATTAATTCTCTGAGTCTGTCTCCATTTGCCTCTGAATAAATTGTTATCTGCATTGGCTCCCAATTAGGCTGTGAGGGCCACTCAAATGGACAAATGGGAAACTGTCCATTTGAAAAGATGAATCCACAGTGATATTTCTATGATTTTCTACAGGATGTACAATCTAAAGTAAGTGATGTTGTATTGGGAAAAGAAAAACCACTTGAAGAATCGAACCCCGAATATGAGAAACTGAAACGTTACATCTTTGAGCTTGAAGATCACTTGGCTGAAGCTCAGAAGCATGCATATCGTCTGGTAAAGAGGCATAGAGGTACTAAGGGCTTCGTATTTTTGTTTCTTCTTTTGGGTTTTGTTTTGTTGTTTTGTTTTTGTTTGTGCTTGTGCATTTGTGTGTTGTTGGAACTTAATTTCTATGTTACCTAGACTCTTCTAATTTTGCGAGATACCTGTGTCAGACACTCGACACTCGGGCAAAGGTATGGGATATGTATCCAATATGGCTAGTTAGACATGCATCCAACAAGCAGGCATAAATAATTGAGTTTACTGTAGAACTATGCATAAGTCCTTTACTTTATGCATAAAATGCTATATTTTAGCTTGTAAACATCATTTTACCTTAAATAAATAAAAAAAATATTCGAAAATATGAAATCTATCTGTGTCTGAGAGTCCTTAGACATGAGAATTAAATGAATCTGAGAGTATCCAACTCTTGGACACATACCCGAATCTGACACCCATACCCGGGTCCAGGTAATAGCTTAATTTCCAATCTTCTTGTGCGTCGTCTTTCTTCTGTAATTATTCTTTCAGTTTTTCTTTCCTATGTTCTTATTTTTTAATGAAGTCAAATGCGTCCGTAATTGTTTAGTGTTTCTACAGAATTGGGGCAATCCCTGTCAGATTTTGGAAAGGCAGTCAAGCTTCTTGGTGCTTGTGAAGGAAATGCTCTTGGGAAAGTATTTGCTGAGGTTGGGGCAAAATCAGAGATTTTGTCAATTAAGCTGCAAAAGGAGGTAAGCTTCATCAATAGCTCAACCCTTTCATCAAATTTGTTTATTTTTCTAAAATGGAATAGATCTTTGTACTCCCGTTGCTGATATATTCAGGCCCACCACCTTTTAATGAATTTTGAAGAGCCTTTGAAAGACTATGTTCGTGCTGTGCAATCTATCAAGGTGAGTTTTGTTGGCTCATCTAATTTCTGAAATGTATCATCCTCCACTTTAGATCATCATTTCTTTTCTTGTCTGATAGAACTTTGCTTGTCTCGTTGACCTAAAACATTGGTGGCTACTTAAATCATAAAGGGAACACTTGAATCACTTGATATTGATTTTGGATCTTTCGATAGAACTGCTGTTTTACCTTTAACCTTCTTTTGTTATTCACTTTCCTTCATCATAAAACGAATGCTCTTGTTTCTGTCTTTTGATATAGGCCACGATAGCAGAGAGAGCCAACGCTTTCAGGCAGCAGTGTGAACTGGCTGAAACTATCAAGCTGAAGGAAATAGATCTGTATGGTTCTAGTCAACCTAATTTTTCTCTTTGCTTTATTGTATTTACTAGCAAAGGGACCTGTTCCATATGACATTGATCTGCCAGCGTAAAACTGGCTTTCATTGGTAAAGCCTTCTTGTATGATAATCGTCTATTGGTATTGGTAGTGGAATTTTCCCAAGTTATGATAATTTGGAATGTCTATAGGACTAAATTTGAGCAGCCAAATGTGAAGGGTTTTTGCTCAGATTATGCTTTCAAATGTGCTGTTCTAATGAATGAGACGCATGGCATTGTCAATATACTACGGAAACCAAAAGAGAGAAATTATGAACGGCATAGGCTACTGTTCTATAAATTATTGACTAAAACGGTGGGCTTCATGTACAAAGCAGCATGGGTATGAGTATAGTGTCCTGTTTTGTAGACAATATTTCTTCTCTTTTTTCCCCCTTAATTTTTTCTTTTTGAGAAAGTAACAAAACTTGAAGTCGTTTCTTCAAAACATTGCATGCTGTGAGAAACTTCAGTTTAGTGAAATCCAAAAGTTATTGATACGTTACAATTATCCTTGTCCTTAATTTTTATGTTCACATATTAACAGAGTTTAATAACATTTTAAGAGGAAAGTTGAAAATAAAAAACCCATTGAATTTATGAACCAATTGGTTATCAACTGTCATTTGAAGTTTCTACTTTGTGTTTTTGTAATTTATATATTTTATTTCTTCGCAGAAACAAACTCAGTCTAATTCGATCAGAAAGATTGCCAGAAGCTGAGCATGATTACGAAGTGGTTAGTTTACATTGGCATCTAGAATTGTTGTTACCTTCGGAATCTTCTTTGTTTGGCTAATATTGGTTCTGTGATGCAGATGAAGGCAGATAGTGAGGAAGCCACTAGAAGATTTGAGACGATTGTGCGGCTAATGAACGAGGAGATTTTGCGCTTTCAACAACAGAAAACATTAGACATGGGGCTTGCTTTTCATGAATTTGCAAAGGGACAGGCACGTCTGGCAAATGGTATAGCTGATGCCTGGCGAAGTCTCCTTCCCAAACTTGAAGCTTGCTCTTCTTCTTGACACAAAAAATGCAAAACCAGACCGAGACCCCTTTCCACCTGGGTCGTCAGGGGCAGCTTTTGCTTTCTGGAGACTCACTTCAGGAAATTACTTCTTCTCTCCCAGTGTTGTATGAAGGTGCACTAATTTTCCTTTTCTGTCATCTGTACAAATCCATAGCAGAGTAGAAACTGAGTTTTAAATCTTTTGGGGGCACTGAGATGTTAAAATTATCAATTGTAGTGCATATACTGTCCTTGAAATTATTTCCTGCTTCATTTATTTGGTATGGTTTCTGTCTATAATCAACGGGGATGATTAATTTGCCTGGTGTACTGAGTTTGAATTGAAACTGGGGTTATATGAGGCCCCTGGTCAAGTAAATGTGGTTCTTTTAGTTCAACCATAGTTTTCAGGAAATTCTGCCCTGTGGAGAAATTAGCTTCCAAAACAAAGATGAAATTCTCATATAAAAACTTCTAGGAACATTTCGACGACGTTTTAGAAATGAAAAGTGCTTTTCATAATTTTTAGTATTTTTTATATTTTCAAGTTTTATTTCTTTGTAGTAATATATAATTATTAGAACGTGTTTATATACATATTGCATAGCATTAGTACTTTAATTCATCATGATTTAGTACATTAGTACTTTAATTCATAGCATTAGTACCCACTAGCATTTCCGAATAGCTGAATTGTGGAATGTTGTCGAGTGAAGGGCTTTCTTTTTTCTTTTCTTTTTTTCCTTCATGAATACAGCGCACAAAATATATGTATATGTATCTATAATATAAGATCAAAGTGGGACCGCTCTTATAGAGAGAGAGAGAAACAAGAACTCCAGATTGCTGTTATAGAGCTATAAACAAAATTTTCTAACTATTAATAACCATCCTTTAACTCGTAGGAAATGACAATAATAAATGTTCTTCAAATTGTGGAAACCATCATATTCTTAGAATACCAAACTTCGTTTGAATAAATTTCTTTAATCAACTCTTGATTCTCTCTTTAAGAGCTTCTTGTCATTATCCAAAACCTTTTAACTGAGCTATTACATAATTTAAGGCTTGTCCAATATTGGTATCTTTTCAAACCTTCAAAACTAGCCATACTGACTTCGACGGGGCCTTCGATGATAGGTGTCTTTCTCGATGAAATTTTATTTATGATATCCAAGGTAGCTAAACACCAAAATATTTTGACTTTTGATTATATCCAAGTCCCTATTAATGTGCTGTATTTTTTTTGGTACACGTAGACTCCGTTTGTTTGCAGGATGAAAAAATGAGGGATAAATATTACTGTAAGATTAGAAAAGTAGTAATGGATGATAAGTAATACTTGTTATGATAGGAAATTACTCATATTACATTTTGTTAGGATGTAATTATGATGGGATAAGTAATATTATTTTGTTAAAATATCACATTAAAAATAAAAAACTAATAAAAATTTAATTTTAAATTATAATATAGCTATTTAATATTATTTTATCCTATTATAATAATTAAAAAAGGATAAAAATGTCATTTTTTTAGCTTATCCCAAGGGAGGGGATAAGTAATACTACCTTCCCATGGTATTACTTATCTCTCATTTTGAAGGATTAATAGTCCGAAAGTTACTTTTTTTTTTTTTTTCCAAACATGGGATTAAGTGAGCCCAAAGAATGATATATCTCATCCCTTACCCTATATCCCCCAACTAAACATGCCAATAGAGATAACACAGATTTGGATGCTTGTAGGATTTTCTAAGGGTTCTTAGTTCTTGCTATAGTTTCTCTCTCACACATAGAGACAAAACATTGCTTTTAGGATTGTCATAGGGTTCTTACTATAACTTGTTTTTACAAATAGAGACAACACAAATTTGGATGGATGCTTGCAGGATTCATACGGTTCAATTTGTTTCCATAGACTGTATTCTTGTGATAAAGCATATTGCTATATTAAGTTCTAGGAGCATGATGGGCCTCTCTACTTCTTCGACAAAAATATTTTTATAGACAATATTCTTGTAGCAAAGCATACGGCAAGATTAAAAAATGTAGCATAGATTAGGTTTGTCTTGGGCATAGAAGTAGCTCTTCTCCTAGGGGCTCTACTTGTATATGTTTTACTTTGTACCTACCAACGTATATTTTTTGTTCGGTACCGTATAGTATCAAGAACTATGGCTCTAGGTGTTCTCTTTTACTACATAATAACAACTGAAAATAAAGTTTACTTTACTGTGATGTGTGCCTCTACACAACTTGGATGAGAATGTTTCTGTGGATCATCTCACTGGGGCAAAGCATAATGTGATTGGATACATACAACCTACACTAGTATGTTGTAATTGCTCTCTTGCAATTTCACTACAAAAAAATGTTATTTTTTGTCACGAACAAAATTCGTTGCCAAGTCTTGTTGGATTCATCGTTACAGGTTTTTGCGACACTTTTGAGCTCATCGCTTGTGGTCGCTATAACTTGGTCATAGAAGTAAACTAACTTTGGGATGACATGGTTAAAATCAGAGCTCCACAGTTTGTCTGCCTGATGAAGATCCATAGTCTAAGAGTCCAATACCAAAAAAAAAAAACCAAAGACCTTGAAACTGAAACAGAGTTTTAACTTCGTATGGCATACATATATAGATATATACGTATGTATCTATACAAACACTTGTACATACGAATATCTAAAATTTGAACCAAAATTGAAAGCAATAAGAATTGAAACATAATTTTTGATTAACAAATATGACAATGTCAGATAACGTTATTCTAACGGAGAGAAGTAACAAAAAAATTACAGAAGATTTTCATGGAAAATTCAAATTTGATGAGAAAAATAGAGAAAATAGAAAAGAATTATGCAATACAACTTTGGGATGAGTAATTTTGAACGTAGAACCGAGAATGAGAGAAAGTTCTGGTGCTTCAAACTTCTAGTCCTTACCTTTGAATTCTAGGGCTTTAGAAGGGAGAAAGAAAGATATAAGAATAAAAGACAGATTCGCTGAGGGAGCACAACAAATAATGTCTTCTTCTATACTATTAAAAAGCAAATATTTGGGCTTTGATAAGGATCTGTTACATTATTAAACATTTCCAAACTATCTTAAAAAGTTTAAAATTTTACTACAAATATCTTTTCACTTTAAGGATAAGATAGTAATAACTTACCTCCTATTCATATAACTTACTTCTCACCTTCTATACGATTAAACAACACAATAACTAGTAGCAACTTATTTAAGAGAAAATAATTGACTGTAGTGCATGTCACCATTGTAGTATTAATAATCTCGACTCCTCGAGCAGGAGTTACGATATGACTATTAAATTCTTGTTAAAATTATTACTGTCCCAAACTCGTCTAAAATGAAGAAATGAACATTTTGACCTTTTTGGTGGGTCACATTAGTTGCGTTGAGAAATTTAAGCAACCTTTTCGTAACGAGAATAAGTCATCAACAAACCTAAGTCTATGACCACAACATCAATTCTTGTCTTTAAAAACTGCCTTTAGAAACAAATTTTTTCTTTGTCCACAAAACACATGGTCACTATATCCCAAATTTGTTGTAGTGCAAACTGATAAGAGATGGGGCAAAAAAAAAAAAAAAGGTGCTTGTGCATAATGTGTCTCCCAACATGTTGGAGAAGAATGTTTCTATATCACATTCCTATGGGAAAGCATAATGTTAGATTGGATGGGAACATCATAGACTAGTATCCTACCCCATAGTTGCTCAAATGCTTGACAAGAATTACAAAAAAACAAAAAAAAATGCTTATGTTTGTGCTACTATATATAATGTATCTCTGGATGAGAAGAAATTATTTTAGATAACTGTCATATGATGTGACTTTTATTATGATTTTAGTATTTGTAGGTGGGATTTTTGAGGAAGGCTGGGTCGAACTCTCAAGCCCAAAAATGGATGAGTCCAAATATCTCCTGCAAGACGAAGAGGTTAGAATGGGTCGACCTGTAATGGGCCGATCACACTCCGAAGATTAAGTTAGCAAGCTTAATCGATGAAGATGAATGAAAGTTTTTAATACTTGGAGTTAACTTTCCATACCTGGCTCTCGATGCCTTGGATATTTATAGAACCTTTGAGGGAGTGTGTTCTGCCTTGGCCTACCAGCAGGCTCTCATGGCCTGCTGGGTAGGCATCATCATTGACGCCGCCTGATTACTTACAGGGTCTGGCGCACCGTCGTGGAGGATTCCGGCTGACCGGACGTGCATGTTGACGTTGCGTGGGCAGCCGCTTGCGCATTAAATGCGAGTCAACTCTGCATTTAATGAGCAAAGACCGCTAGCGATTTGGGCCCGCCTTTCGTGGTTTGGGCTGCGCTGTGAAGGAGGTCGGCAGTCAAAGCTGGTCTTCCCTCTAATTCTGATCTAGACTACAAAGTAGCCCTAACTTTAATTTGCGCAGATTGGGCCTCACCCATTGGGTTGGGCCGGGGGTTATTCCCCCACAATTGCCCCCCAGCCATTGCGTCGTTTTGGATTCTAAAACGGCCAAGGGCTGTAACGGTCACCCGGCCACATAAATGGCAGGGATTTTAAAAAATTCATTGGTGGGGTGTTTATTCGAATCGACGGCCGATGCGACGCTTCGGCAGAGCGTTATGATTAACGCCATTTTACTGTGTACGAACCGGCGGATCTGGTGTGTATAAAAGAGCGATGCCCTAATCACTTGGAAGACACTTGCTCTCTTTGCTCTTTTTCCTTTGCCTTCTGAATAGCGTGTGCGTCAGCTGTTTTAACACCCATCACTGTAAGTGTCCTTTGAGCCCGCAACTCCTTTGCTCTTCTCTGTATTCTGTGTTTTGACGGTTGCCCCCCCGATGGCGTCCCGTCTTCGTAGAATGTTAGACGGTCCGTCGGCTCTGGCCGCATTTAGGGCTAGGTTTGAAGTCCTGGATGAAATCGGCTTAGAGCTGGTCGATCCTAAGGACTATCGCATGGGTGAGACCGAAAAGGGGGTGTCATTCCCAGTCATTGCTATCGTAGAAGGGGGACTTAGGTTTCCCCTCCACCCTCTTCTTCATAAATTCATAGTAAAAAATAAGGTGTCGCCCTCCCAGTTAGCATCGAATGTGTATAGAATCTTTTTTGGCATGCTAGAAATAAATCGGCGCCTGGGTGTGAACCTAGGCCTTGCCGAACTGGACTACTGCTACACTCTTTGTAAAGTCGGAGGTAGTTACAAGGTTTACCTCCGGGCAGTAAAGAAGTCCTTAGAGTTAATGAAGTGTCTGCCTTCCTCAGGGAAGGGCGTCGACGACGTTAGGGTCTAGGTAACTGGTCCATGGGAGTTCGGCAACGTTCCTGAGAAGGATGGACAGGCGGTTCGATGCCCTAGAGTGCTAGTCGAACTAGGTTTGATGCCGATCTCTCACACTGTGCGTCATTCTAAATTTCAATTTGCAGCAAAACTGACTCTCGAACTTTTTGCAGACACAAGGAAGCGGTCGAAAGCTCGCGACTGGTTAGTCAACTCTGACGACCTCAAGAAGGTTTTGAACTACGTCAGTGAAGGTCGGCTAAGATACATTGCTCAGGCCGCCCACATTTTGCTCTCCTACCCACTGCGATACTCAACTTTCATTGCCGAGACGGGTGTTCTCCAAAGTATACTTGCCAGATTAGCGGACAAAGGTGCCGAAGCAGACTTCAAGGAGATCCCCATCGGAATAGCGATCGAAAGGGCGTGCATCCCTACAGACGTGACAGTCGCGGTTGCTCCTCCATCGGCATCAGCTGGTGAAGAACGGCAAGAAGCGCGAACAAAATCACACAGCTCGGCATCCACTTCGTCACCGTATACTGCGCCCGACCGCCAAGTTGAGATTCCCGCAGGAACAAGTGACTCGAGCCCATCCCCCAACGAAATGGAGGGCATGAGTCTGAAGGAAATAATGTTTGCTCTTGCGGGCCAGCCGCTAAGGTCGGCCACCCCTACTCCTGCCGAAACTCCTCCAGTCGAGCTGGTGATAACTCCCGTGGAGGAAGCCCCTCCCGTGCAACAGAGGTCGAAGACTCGGCAACAGAGAAAGAGGAGGCCCGATGTCACTCCAACTCCAGCGCCCAAAAAGCAGAAAGGCAAAGGCGCGGTGGACGAGGTCAGCAAGACTGTGACCATCACTCCGGATATTCTCGACCGTCCTATGACGACAGCAGATTCTATGATCGACCATCCCGAGGTTGCGTTTGGTGTTATTAAGAGCGTCCTTCAGAAAAAGGACGTGGCGAAGCTGGGCGAAGCAAGCGACTCAGCCGTTTTTATGGGCGCTTTTCATGACTCGATACTGGTAAGTCGGCACTGACTTTTTCGATGATTACATACTTTTTAGACACTCACCCTAAAAACGACCTTCTCTTATTTGTGTAGGGTTGTCTGAATTCCTTGGAGGCGATGACGCGCTTCCAAAAGCTTGTCGAGGTTCACCAGGAACTTATTGAAGAGCACGGCCGCTTAAAGCTTGAGTGGATCGAAGCAAATAAGGAGCGGATCACTTTCAGGAAACAGGCCGAATAGGCTTCCGCCGAGCTTTTGCTGATGAAAGCCAATTTTGAAAAAAGAGATAGGGATCTTGCCGACCTCGAGAAGAAGTTCGATGTGCAGTCCGTAGATCTGCACAATGCAAATGAGGAGGTGGAGGCCCTTAACACTGAAGTGGCCAAGCTGAAGGTGGAAGAAGAGGCCACACTGAAAAGGGGTGAAGAGAGGGGGGCCAAGCGTTTGGCCGAAGAGATGATGGACCTTAGTCGCACCATATTCCAACAGGGTTGGAATGGTGCCCTTGTCGTTGCAGAGCTGGATAAGGCCTCCGACGTGTGGGGTCTTTGCCCGGACTACTTTGATACTACCGAGGACGGCGTCGTCTGTCCGAAGAAAGTGCTGGCAAATGCCCAATACAAACGGGAGCTTATCTTAAAAGTCGCGGCCGAAGAAGCTGCTGCTGAGAAGGAGAGACTTGAAAAATTGAAGGCCGCAGCTAAACCCCCCGAGGATGTGGAAGAGATTTTGCTAGGGGCAATTCCGCAGCCGGGGGAGAAGTCGGCATAGCTTTTCTTTCTTTTTCTTAATTTTTTGTAACCATCAATGCCTTTTAATGAGAAAAACTCGTTTTGTTGTTTATTACTGAATCTGCCTTATCTAATTTTGCTGTGGACTGAATCTACCTTATCTGATTTTGTCGTTTACACTTGGTTCCTTTCTTTGGCCGACTTGTCCAAATTGGACAGGACCAAGTTTTTACACTTAATTTTTGTTTTGGCCGACCTGCCCAACTTGGACAGGACCAAGTTTTTACACTTGGTTTTTGTCTTGGCCTTCTTTGGCCGACCTGCCCAACTTGGACAGAACCAAGTTTTTACACTTGGTTTTTGTTTTGGCCTTCTTTGGCCGACCTGCCCAACTTAGACAGGACCAAGTTTTTACACTTGGTTTTTGTTTTTCATAGAATGCTCAGAGTAGATTCGTTTGAATAGCTTCATTTTCATTGATTCATCAGCAGAGCTTTACACATTTCATGGACTGTTATAGTGCATGGAGCTTTGTATTACTGGTAGAACTTCCTCAAGTTGGTTGCATTCCATGGTCACGGCAATTGTCGCCCTTTTTCGACGGTCTCCAGTCTGTATGCGCCAATGCCGACCTAGGATGTGACTCTGTATGGGCCTTCCCAGTTTGAGCCGAGCTTTCCATCTGCCGCCTTCTTGGTTGCCCCCAACACTTTTCGTAAAACTAAATCTCCTGGGGCAAAGTTTCTCTGGCGGACCCGCTTGTTGTAAGAGCGTTTTAGTTGCCGCTGATACTCTGTGAGCCTGATCAAGGCGGTTTCCCTTCTTTCTTCGACAAGATCCAGGTCTCTTGTAACCGTCTGGTCGTTGACACCAGTGTTAAAAGCTGCCGATCTGATAGTTGGTAATCCGATCTCCAAAGGGATGACTGCCTCCACCCCGTATGCCAAGGAGAACGGTGTTTCTCCGGTGGACCTCCTTGGGGTTGTTCTGTAGGACCACAAAACATTGGGTAGCTCCTCCGTCCACTTCCCTTTGGCTTTTTCCAGTCGTTTCTTGACTCCGTTAAGCATAGTTTTATTTGAAATCTCGGCTTGCCCGTTGCATTGGAGGTAGGCCAGTGTTGAGTAATAGTTTCTGATCCCAAATCCTTCGCAAAATGATCTAAAGATGTTGCCATCGAACTGGGTGCCGTTATCTGATACAATGGCACGGGGCAACCCGAATCTGGTGACAATGCTTTTCCATACGAACCTTTTGGCATCAATTTCCCTGATGTTTGATAAAGGTTCCGCTTCCACCTATTTGGTAAAGTAGTCGGTGGCCACGATGAGAAACCTTTTGTTGCCCGGAGCTCGAGGCAGAGGTCCGACAATGTCCAGTTCCCACTGAGCGAAAGGCCGCAGACTGGTGATGGTGGCCAGATCCTCGGCTGGCTAGTGGATGATGGGGGAAAACCTCTGACACTTGTCACACTTCTGGACGTACTGGGCTGCATCTTTCTGCATGTAAGGCCATCAGTATCCCTGCGAGATGGCTCGGTGTGCTATCGATCTTTCGTCGACATGACTTCCACATATCCCTTCGTGGATTTCGAACAAGACGCCCTGTACTTGGTCCGGATCGACGCAGTGTAAATACGGACCTGTAAAGGAACGTCTGTAAAGCTCCTTACTTGGTGACAGCCAATACCTGAGAGATACATGCTTGATTCGCCGAGCTTCAGCCTTATCGTCTGGTAGCTTGTCTGCGTCAATGTAAGAGATGATTGGGTCCATCCATGATGGTCCCAACTTTTCTACTATTAGAGCTTCCTCCTCCTCCCGAAAGATGCTGGGCTTGGCAAGGGTTTCTACATTGATTGTCCTTTTCGAACTAGATTTCAGAGCTGTGGCCAGAGTTGCCAAGGCATCCGCATATAAGTTGTTGTCTCGGCTGATCTGTCGAAGCTTGTAGCTTTTAAATTGGCCGAGTAGTTCCTTGGCCTTTGCTAGGTACTGCGTCATTCTGTCATTTTTTGCTACGTATTCCCCTGTAATTTGGTTTACGACAAGTAAGGAGTCCGAATATATGACAATTTCAAGAATTCGAAGTTCAATGGCTCGACGTATTCCGGCGAGCAAGGCCTCGTATTCTGACTCATTATTGGAGGCAATGAACTCGAGCTTGATGGCTTGCTCGATGGTTAGACCGTCTGGTGTGATGAGCACGATGCCTGATCCTGCCCCTCGGTCATTGGAAGCTCCGTCCATGTACTTCCAATGATCAGTTTGTTCCCAAAGGTCCAGGAGGAGTTTGTGTTGCGGTTGGCCAGTTGTTGGGGTCTGTTCTACTTCTGGTGGTATCTCGACAGAGAACTCGGCAACAAAGTCTGCAAGAACCTGCCCCTTCACTGCCGATCTGGGTTGGAACTTGATGTCAAACTCCCCTAATTCCACGGCCCATTTTGCAATTCTTCCTAAGAAGTCGGTCTTCCTTAGAAGAGGTTTGAGCTGGTGGTTAGTGAGGACGTTGATGGTGTGAGTTCTAAAGTAATGCACCAACTTGCTAGATGCCACTATCAGTGCGAGTGTCAGCTTTTCGAGGGATAGTTACCTGCTCTTGGCTCCAAGAAGGGTTTTGCTAACGTAATAGACCGGAAATTGTTGCTGGTTTTCTTGCTTGAGTAGGACCGCGCTGACTGCATGGTCTGACACTGAAAGGTAGAGGAAGAATTCCTCGTGCTGGACAGGGGTGGAGAGCAGGGGTGGTTTGGTTAGGTAGTTTTTTAGATCGGCAAGGGCAGAGTCACACTCTGGGGTCCACTCGAACCGTTCTTGTTTCTTTAGGAGCTGGAAGAAGGGTCGGCACCTGTCCGATGAACGGCTGATGAATCTGTTGAGTGCGGCGGCCATTCCTGTCAATCTCTGAACCTCTTTGGCATTCCTTCGAGCTTGAATGCTCTGAATCGCACTAATCTGCCGTGGGTCCACTTCAATGCCCCGATGCGTAACCAGGAATCCTAGAAACTTGCCTGAGCCGACCCCGAAGACACATTTTGAAGCGTTCAGCCGCATTTTGTAGTCCTTCAGGATACAGAGTACCTCCTTTAGGTCCACCAAGTGGGTGTTGCTCAGTTTGCTTTTTACCACCATGTCATCGATATAGACCTCGACAGTTCTGCCGAGCTGCGTTTTGAACATCTTTGTAACCAGTCGCTGATACGTAGCTCCGGTGTTCTTCAGGCCAAAGGGCATAACCTTATAGCAGTAAATACCCCTTGGAGTGATGAAGGCCGTCTTCTCTTGGTCGTCGGGGTGGAGTGGGATCTGGTGGTATCCTCGGTAAGTATCTAGGAAACTCATCCTTCCGAAGCCGGCGGTTGCATCCACAAGCTGGTCAATTTTGGGCAGGGGGAATGGATCTTTGGGGCAAGTCCTGTTGAGATCAGTGAAGTCCACACAGACCCTCCACTTACCGTCCTTCTTTTTTACAACCACGGTGTTTGATAACCAGCTTGGGTAGTTGATCTCTCGAATGGCCCCAGCTTCCAAAAGCTTCTCCGTTTCCTCCAAGATAACGTCCACATGCTGGGTAGCTACCCTTCTCCCCTTTTGGATAACAGGTCGGCAATTTGGGTTAACATTTAGGCGATGACAAGCAACGTCAGCGCCGATCCCAGGCATGTCATAAGGGGTCCAGGCAAACACTTCCAGGAAGTTCGTCAACAACTCGACGAGGGATTTTTCCTCTAGTTTGGACAGAGAGGTGCCGATGACGAAGTATTTGTCTCCTCGCCGATCAATGTATATCTTCTTCAGGTCCTCCACAGCTTTGTTCTCGGGTGTCTGTCCCACGTCATCAATTGTGGGGGTGTCTTTATGCAGCTCCATCATTTGCACTTTCTCAGGTTTTGTCTTTGTCGCACATGCCGTTAGGAAACATTGTTTGGCGGCCACTTGGTCTCCCCTAATTTCTCCAACACCCGCCGGGGTCGAAAATCGAAGCAGCTGATGGTATGTCGATGGAACGGCCCTCATAAGGTGCAACCAGGTTCGTCCCATGTTGGCATTGTAGGGGGAGGGTACGTTAACTACTAGGAATTCGGTCTGCAATGTGATCCTGCCGGCTGTTACAGGAATCGTCACCTTTCCCATTGGCCAAACTGGGTTTGAGCTGAATCCGATCAATGGGTTAAGTGACTGTTGGAGGTCGGACTCGTTCAATCCTAATTGCTTGAAGAGGTTGTAGTACATAACTTCGAACGAACTCCCCTGGTCAATGAGCAATCTTCTAACGTCGCAGTCTGTCATTCTTAACGTAACCACCAAGGCATCATTATGAGGGGTCTGCACTCCCACGAGATCCTCATCGGCGAAAGAAATTGGTACACTGCCACTGCCGACTTTTGTTTTCTTGCTGGGTTGTTGTACCTGCAACACTTCCCTTAGGTGTGCCGCTTTCTGCATCTCAGCTCGGTACTTATGTGGGTCAACGGTTGATGACTCAGCCAAACCGTGCAACACATTGATTACCCGAACCGGCCTTGATTCTGGTTCTTTCCGAGCTGTGTCTTCTACCCGCGGTTGCTCGGCTTCATTCTTTGTCTTCTCCCTATCAATGAATTGATTGAGGTGGCCTGCTTTGGTCAAGTCCTCCAAGTGAGTTTTCAAATGCCGACATTGCTCCGTCTTATGTCCCTTCTCGCGGTGGTATGAACAGAATCTCTTCTGGTCTCGGGTCGCTGGGTCTCCTCCCAACTTTGGCGGCCATTTGAAGAAGAGCTTATCACGGATCTGGGGCAATATTTTATAGATGGGGTCCTTAAAGACTGTATAGACCCCCTCAATTACCCTTTTTCCTCGGCCGATATCTTCTGACCGAGGCTTCTTGGCATTCTTCTTATTTGTCTTTTCGGCTGCAGCGCCGACCTTGGTCGATGCTACTTGAGGTATGTCTTCGTCCAACCGTGCATAGCGCTCGATTCTGAGCATTAGCTCCTGTATCGTGAGGGCTGGTTTCTTCATTAAGGACTGTCACAAGCGATGCTCCCTGGGAAGGCCAATCTTGAACTGAGTTACAGCTAATTGCTCGCTGCACTCGTCAATTTCGTTATAAGCTTCCCAGTAGCGTCGGGCGTATGCTCACAATTATTCTTCTTCCTCTTTTCGTAATGTCAGTAAGAAATCAACCTCCTTTGGCTGTAAGCTGTTTGCTATGAAACGAGCTATAAAAAGCTCGGCTAGTTGCCTCCAGCTAGAAACGGACTTAAGTGGCAATTTGTCGAACCACCGTAAAGCCACACTTCCCAGGCTGGAGGGGAAGATTCGACACATCAACATCTGGTCACTGCACCACACTACCATAAGCTGTTTGTAATGCCGAACATGGTTAATTGGGTCGGACTTCCCGTCATAGAGGGTGAACTTTGGTGAGGTGAATTTTCGAGGAATTGGGTGGGATTCAATCTCCTCAGTGAATGGCGTGGGTGCAATCTGATCAAGGGCCTTTCTCATCAGGTCATGGGTTGTGTGCTCCTTAGTTTGTTGCTTTCTATCCTCCTGCTTTTCGTTGTACCACTTCTCCCAGTCTTCTTTCTGCCGATCTCCTTTAGCTGGATTGTTATTCGGCGGAGTTTCGCTCATTTCCCTCCGCCGACCTGTGCGCCTGTTAACACAACACCCGGTACTAGGGGTGTAACTTCCCCTTACCGGCGGCGCTGGTTCGTCCTCGGTGCCAACAACCTGCTCCCGATCTGGGGACCCTTCTCTCCCACGCCCATTTCTGCCAAAAAATGCCTCCCTCATGGCCCGAACCTGGGAGGTGAAGTAGGCTATCTCTTCTCCGCGCCTCCGAATTTCCCTCTCTGCTGCACGGAGCGTATCCTGACTCGGGACCTGCCCACTGGAGGGTGACGGGGCCAGGTTCCAAGGATGGTTCCTGCGGAAATTTCTGTCCTTGACGTAGCCCGTATCCCTCCGCATTTCATCTGGTGCTTCCTGGTGGCTTTCAGCGGGCGTGCGTATCTCCAACCTTAGTGTTCTCCTTCTTTGCCGATCTACTAGTGTAGATTGGCAATGCGCCGAGTTAGTCGGGTCTCTACTGGAGGAGGCTCCGAAGCCTCTCCCGTCGTGATTTTCTCCCCTACGTCTCCGGTTGTTTAGACTCATGATTTTTCCTAGCCTTCCCACAGACGACGCCAATTATAGGTGGGATTTTTCGGGAAGGCTGGGCCAAACTCTCAAGCCCAAAAATGGATGAGTCCAAATATCTCCTGCAAGACGAAGAGGTTAGAATGGGTCGACCCGTAATGGGCCGATCACACTCCGAAGATTAAGTTAGCAAGCTTAATCGATGAAGATGAATGAAAGTTTTCAATACTTGGAGTTGACTGTCCATACCTGGCTCTCGATGCCTTGGGTATTTATAGAACCTTTGAGGGAGTGTGTTCTGCCTTGGCCTACCAGCAGGCTCTCATGGCCTGCTGGGTAAGCATTATCATTGACGCCGCCTGATTACTTACAGGGTCTGGTGCACCGTCGTGGAGGATTCCGGCTGACCGGACGTGCATGTTGACGTTGCGTGGGCAGCCGCTTGCGCATTAAATGCGAATCAACTCTGCATTTAATGCGCAAAGACCGCTAGCGGTTTGGGCCCGCCTTTCGTGGTTTGGATTGCGCTGCGAAGGAGGTCGGCAGTCAAAGCTGGTCTTCTCTCTAATTCTGATCTGGACTATAAAGCAGCCCCAACTTTAATTTGCACAGATTGGGTCTCACCCATTGAGTTGGGTCGGGGGTTATTCCCCCACAGTATTAATGGTAGAACTTAAGTAAATGAATAAGTACTCTAATAAGAGTGAAAGTGATCAGATGCATGTGACCATCATTTGTTCTCTAGATGATGCCCCAATAGTAAAGCACAATAAGAAACTGGCAAGATTAGGCTATTATATGTTGTTTATGGTGGTTTCTAAGACAAGGTAGAAACAAATTTTAAAATTTTTCAGATCAGTCTCACATAGTTGTGTACGAATTATGTAGAAGAATAGACAAAGAGAATATTTTGGCAGCTTTTGTTACAAGCCAAACTATGAGATGAAGGAAAAAATTCTGCTGCATTTCTCTCTCTCTCTCTATGTATGCATGGTGTTATTCTTCAATTAGGCCCGGATTTAGTTTCCGTTTCGTTTTTGTTTTTCATGTTTTTAGAAACAAAAAATTTGAGAACATCTCATTCAATCATCAAAAATACCATCATTTTCATTTTTGAAATCAAAACGGTTTTAGAACTGAATATACATTTTTATTAGTTCCTAAAATAGGGATGTTTTGTGAAAAAAATTTCAAAAATAAGTTTTGGAACCAATTTACTAAACGTGGAAAGTAGTTTCTGGAACCAGCCTGCCAAATGGCGATTGCGTCGAATTTCAAAAAACAAAAACAAAACGTAGAAATTGTAACAAACGGATTAGGGTTTTCTAATCGTACAACTACAATTAATTTCCTTAATTGCCCACTAACTTCTTGATGAATTAGGAAATTAGTACGTTATTAATCAACTTCATTAAATAATGTAGTTGTGTTCTCAGAATAGAAAATCATAATAAGAACTTGCATGTTAATTTTTCTTTTTTCTTTTTTCTTTTTTGAGCAGCAAAAGATGAAATTCATTTATAATGAAAGCATTACATCAAGGGATAGGTTTAGAGAAGGAAAGAAACCAATCTGCAACACAGCCACACCAAGATAACCAAACAAGAGCAGACAATGGATCTCACAAGCTGGTAAGATACCACGCGTAAAAAAAATTTGGCCTAGGATTATTGGCAATCCAATTTTATTTACATATTATTATTCTTGATTAACCAATCCAAACACACATGATCGTTGACAAAATTCTTTTGAAAAAGAATATCTCAAAAGACAAATAACTTGTATGTACACGTATAGAATTCGTTTCGGCAAACAATTTGCTAACCAATGTTAACCCACATACATCGTAACCAATGGACTAAGTAAAGGGATACACTCTTCTCCTCATCAAGAGAGTATGGTAACTATATGGAGACTACAAGATACTGATGTTTAGGATCTCACACATCAGCGAATCAAAATAAATACCATCGAGAATTATTTAATTTTTCAGGGCTTAGACTTTTTTTTTGTTTCAATTAGCAGACATAAAAATCGCATAAAAGATGAAAATTAATCTGTTCTTATTCTTGATCTTGTTTTGTGTACTCCAAGTGTGCGAACACATTTTTGAAATCCACTACTTCCATGACTAAGACAAAAACATTCTGTTAAATAGAAGTTATATGTGTTATAATCTACCAAATAAAATGTTCAATTTTATCTGAAACTACGAGCCATTTTAAAATGCGAATTACTGGTATGACTATATTTCTCCTGATGCAAATCTTATTTGCACATATATTTACCAAAAATACAACTTATAGATTATAGTAACATTTGCATGCATGATCATAAAATAAAAAAAAAAATGCTATATGTGTAGTCCATTTTCTCACTTCTAAACACAACTAAATGAGTTCCACATAAATTTATTGATATGAGTCCTACAATCTTATATTTAAGAGTAAGAAAGAATCGATAAATAAAATTGTATATAACATTACTTTAAAAACAAATTACTCACACCATTTATATAATGAGAGTACATGGAGTGAATCCAACACACTCTTAAAAGTTGACTTCAAAAGACAAGAATCCAACAATAGATGCTTTGTACAAGAATTTAGAAAACAAAATACTTCTAGTCAATTCATTTATGATGGACAAAACTTCATGAACTTGACATTGTTAAGGAGCATATAACAAGGTAAGTCCCTCCTGGTTTGGACATTGTTAAGGAGCTTATAACTAGGTAAAGTATCCTCTTTCTATTTTGTCTCATCGTTTCTTCCTTGACAACAACGAAACTACAGCTGTTCTTCCAACAAAGCAGGCATTAAACAACAAAATGGTATATACACATCCATGTAGTAAATATATTCATGAATCTGGAACTCCAATTCCTTTACTCTCCTTCAGTCGGCCATAAATAAATACTTGGCCTGAAAACTGATCTGGGTGTTTCCAAAGGAAATGGAGAAAGTAGAGCCTGAAGGCTGGTTTGACAACAGAGATGAAGAAGATGGATACGATGCTATTGTTGTGGGTTCGGGATATGGCGGTTCTGTAGCCGCTTGTCGGATGGCAATGGCGGGAATAAAGGTGTGTTTGGTTGAGAAAGGCCGGAGATGGGAATCTGAGGACTTTCCGACTGACACTTCAAAGATAATGTCAGCTTTGAGAATTGAAAACCAGAACTTGGGCATCAGCTTTGGCCCGAAAGATGCTCTGTTTCAGGTCACTTTTCTTCCTTTGTTTCTTGTTTCATGCTGTTTTCCTGCATGCCAAACGCTATCTGAGGACTATATCAGTGGATCAAAGTGACAACCTAAGAATTTGTGGGATTGTTGAAGACCAAGAAAGAGTCATAGTTCCATAATCATTCAAGAAAAAAAAAATGATTGAGCAAATAATAAATTATAATAATTCAGTGGTGAAGGAGTGAGGTCACGAGTAATAAAAACCAAAACTATTAAATTCAAAAATTCTGGAATAACCATTCCATTTTAGTAGATAAATATATAGAGTAATTAATAATTCGGTATAAGTTTTTATTTTCTCAAATATGAACAATCAAGTATATGCTCAACATATCTTTATGCTCGTAGGTATATGAACAAGACGATTCTCTTGCAGCGGTGGCCTGCGGGCTTGGTGGAGGTTCACTAGTGAATGCAGGAGTCATGATACGAACTCCACTTCGAACATGGCAGAATTCCAAATGGCCGAAAGAATGGGAAAGAGATTGGGAGATCTGTGAGGCTTCTGCCTCAGCCATGCTGAGAATTCAAAGCGTTCCAGTCAAGTTTCCCAGTGCCAAAATCATGGAAGAAATTGGTGCAGGAGAAGAATTTGAAAATAGCTCACTGAAGCTGAGTGTAAATTTTGATGTAGAAGAACAGCCATCCAATTCAATGAAGTCTAAAGGAATGGGTAGCTGCTTAGCCTGTGGAAATTGTCTTGCCGGATGTCCCTATAATGCCAAAAACTCTACAGATAAAACCTATTTGGTTTCTGCAGTCCAGGTTATTGTTATTGTCCTTTTCCTCATAATCTGAGCTTGCAAATCTAAATGCTATATATATATTCAAATGTCATGACATCTCCTAGAAATTGACCACTCTATGAGATTCACATAGCTCTTGATTAGTATAAAACCATTAGCTGGTTAATTTAGAGAAAGAATTGAAATTGTAACCAGTTAAATACCACAAGTTTTTTAGGGAGAACCAAGAAAAACCAAAGGAATCTTAGAACTAACACACATGATTAAAATATCACAATAAATTACTAAAGGAGATGAGAAAAAAAATGGTTAGCATCTATAATGAACCCAAATTCTTGAATATATGTATGTATATACCATCAAAAGCTATGTGGAGTCAATTGAATTGAATCAACTGTAGTATACTAGTATTTTCTCTCCTAAATCAAATTTTTTTTGTGATACAGGCAGGATGTATCATCAAAACGGAGTGTCAAGTCCGGTATGTGGTAGAAAACCCGGATTATATTTGCAAAAATGATGAAAAAACTGGAAGAAAAAGAAGGCGGCGGTGGCTTGTCTTTTTCAATGAGATTGACTATTTAACATCTGATTTTGTTGTCCTCTCAGGTAATATACTGCACAAAACAGTCAAAGATCCTGGTAAAATTTTGTTTGGAGAAATTTTGTCAAGTCCTTAATTAATTTCTTAAATTAACTCTTTCTGCAGCTGGAGTTGTCGGTACTGCTGATATACTATTCCGGTCCCAGTTGAGAGGATTGAAACTTTCCGAGAAACTTGGATCGGGGTTTAGCTGCAATGGAAACACTGTTGCTTATCTTGCAGGAAGCCCCGCGCCTTTGAGTGGTTACGGTTTAGGTAGAAATAATTTCTCGAAAATACCTTTCCAAGAAAGGCCTGGACCATCTATTTCTTCATCATACACCTCTTCACTGGGATTCACAATTCAGGTTCAAGTTCATATGAATACATATACATATATATAGACATACACCTTTTTTACATTACCTTTTTTTTTTAAATTTGGCAGAGTGCAGTAATCCCAACAGCATATCCTTGCCTGCTATTCAAAGGGATTACGACTTATGGATGGCCTTACGGCTCTTGGTTCTTGCATGGTGTTGTAGACAAGCTGAAACATATTTTAGGACTTAAAGCCAGTCAAGCAATGATTCTTAATGCAATGGGACATGATGAAGGTAATGGAAAAATAACTTTCGAAAAGGAAACAAACAGAATAAGTTTTCTTCCACCTCATGATGGTCTACTCCCGCGAAAGATTGAAGCCTTTCAAAAGATTGCTAAAAAATTAGGAGGAATTTTGTTCATTTCAAGGTATAGAAGCACCTCAGTTCATCTTCTAGGCGGTTGCAACGCAGCATCGGATTCTTCCCATGGGGTTTGTAAACCTAACGGTCAAGTATTTGACAGGAAGTCTCATAATTCAGTGTACCCTGGCCTCTATGTTTGTGATGCCTCCTTAGTACCTTGCTCTGTCGGGGTAAATCCGTGTCTAACAATCACCACCCTAGCCGAGCATGTAAGTAGGCATCTTGTGCAGGATGTTCTGGAGTACAAGAGCAAAGGAGGTGCAATTTCCGTGGATAAATTTGCTGAAGAGAAGTCGTGTTCCATCACTAGTGAGAATTTGGAAAGTAGCTTGAAATCAAGGGTTGTCTTTAAAGAAACCATGAGAGGGTATGTTGGGGGTATGCCATGTGAAGCTCATCTGAAATTGCAGATGAATTCTAGGACTCGGAAGGAATTGGATAAAAAGGGTACCCTCCCGGGAGTTTCTCATCCTCTACTAAGGGGTAAGGTTGGCGGATATGTTGTGTTTAGAGCTTTGGAGATTGATAAATTACATGTTATAGATGGAGAAGTTGATTTGTGTGAAGTAGACGAGAGAACTCCATATACGCAGTATATGCACTATCGCCTCCTCCTTGCATCTTCTTCCAGTTCAAGGTCTCCTAATTTCTGATCTTTATTTTTAATTTTTTTTATGTTTTCAGAAAGTTTAATTATACTAACATAAATTCATTATGATGCAGATATATTCTTGAAGGGAAGAAGGTGATGAATCCTTATCTTTTTGGATTATACGCGTGGAGGGAGACAACGACGATGCATGTGAGATTCAAGAAAGTCCTTGTGGACAGTTCAAAGGAAGAATTGCTGAACTTGAAAGGGAAGCTTAGTATTTCCAAGATAGAGCTCCTCAAGAGCTTGATAAGCCTGGAAGGGAACACGAGGGGAAGCTTTATAAATCTTCTATTGCAGACTTTCTTCAGAACCTACATCTCACAAGTACCAAGAGGGAGTCTCAAGGAATTCAATTCCTCCGAATTCCATCAAAGACCTTATCCAAGCAGTACTCTCCATGAGATTCAAACAGGTATTTGAAATGTAAAATCCACTGCTTGGGAGCTTAGAATTACTGCATGTGTACTGGTTGAATCCATTACTCGGGCATTTGTGCAGACGATGGATTTATCATCAGCTGCAGACAATGGAAATGCAATCAGAATCTGTTGGGGCTTGAAGGAGAGAAGAAAGTAGATCCAGTTCTTCTTATCAATGGGCATTCCACTGAGAATTATTGGCTACCAACAGAACCAAATGATTTGGTTAGAACTCTACTAGATGGAGGCTATGAGACATGGCTGCTGCAGCCAAGATTGCACCCTTTGAATTCTTCAAACAACTTCACCATTGAGGATATTGGCAGATTTGATATACCTGCTGGTAAATGATTACAATCAAAATTCTAGTTTGAACTTGAAGTTCAGGATGTTAGAATATTTCAATATTTTATTAAAAGTTTCGAAACTAGAATTTTAATAGTTAATAACGGCTAGTTTCTTAGGTGTATGTAAAGTTTATTTGGCCTTGCTAGAGAGTCACACTTGAGATATACATGATATAGATTCTTCTAAGGCATACTATTCTTTCTATGCATACTTCCTACATATTTTATACTTTGTTTTATGGTCAATTGCAATTGGGATGGTTCTTGTTCTGCCGGCAGAACAAGAAAAAAGAAGAAAAAAAGCCTTTGCTGTGAATACATTAAAACTTAATTCTTTTTTTTTTTTTTTTTTTTGCAGTGATCAATAAAATCCGGTATTTGCATGGGCCATTGACAAGGGTTCATGTGGTTGCACACTGTGTCGGAGGTTTAGCCATCCATATAACTCTTATGGGAGGCCATGTCTCTGCGGCCCATATAGCTTCTCTGTCTTGCACCAACTCTTCAATGTTCTTCAAGCTCACTGCTTCATCCAGATTCAAAATGTGGCTTCCTCTCATCCCTGTAAGTTTTATCTCTGCCTTCTCACAAAATAAGGTTATTTTAAATAGTTGAATATAATATTAACCATAGTTGTCAATATTGTACCGGTCAGTTTACCTTTTTTGTTATTGGTACAGTATATACTGATACCGGTAGATAAAAATAAATTACAAAAAATTTGGTACTAGTTGGTACAACTGGTACCGGTATTGACTAGGGGTAGCCACAGGCCCGCCCAAGCCTACTCATAAATTATAGGGATTAGGAATTTTTTTTGGGCCCAATTAGTTTAATCGGCGCAAAATTGTCTTTGAAACCCAGCCTGGCCTGAAATATATATATATAATAATATATTTTTACATTATATATGTATATGTAATTTATTATTTTTAGAGAAGAAAGTTATTTATTAAACAAATTTTAAGTTAAATGAGAAGGCTTAAACGAACTTGAGAATGTAATTTTTTTAATTGAGTTGGCTTGGGATTTAGTATTAGAGCAAATGTTATTTATTTTTAGTGTAAGCTCGACCCGAGCCTAGTCCGTCCAATGTCCACCCCTAATATTGACTAGTATGAAACTCATGAGGTGTTTGCACCTTAACTTATTTAGTAACTTCTAACTTATTTGAATTATGTTTGGATGATGATGAAAAAGTAACTTAAAAAAACTATTTATGTCTAATAATGTTTTTCTAGAAAAGTTATTTGAAAAAGTGATTTTTTAAACCTACCTTATAGCTTATAAGCCACCTATCCAAACACTCTCTCACTTTTCTTGGTATCATTTTCTGTTTGGTATGGTACGAACTGCCTGGTAGCGCCGGTCGATACGGTACGGTTTTCACACTGTCAAGTGTAGTCATCGGCTAATCAAGATAGGCCTACAATTTATGTAGCTCTAACACCATTGTATAATATTGCTTTAGGCCTATGTCCATTTTTCATTAACTTCAATGGAACTGCAGATGGCAATGGTCATACTAGGCAAGAACAAGATCCTACCCATGTTCAAAACATCAAAGGCCAATTCCCGACACCGGCTTCTAAAATCTGTAGCCCGGTTGATGCCACGCTACGAGAGATGCCCCTGCGACGAATGTGAGGTCTTTTCCGGCATATTTGGTAACACATTTTGGCATGACAATGTCAGCCCCACCATGCACTACTGGCTAAACAAGCAGAACTTACCTAGGCTTCCCATGGCTGCATTTCCTCACCTCAGAAAGATTTGCAACTCCGGTTTCATCGTGGGCATCAATGGCGAAAACTCATACTTGATTCATCCGGAAAGAATGGCCCTCCCAACGCTTTATATCTCCGGTGGCCGGACCCTCCTTGTGACTCCTGAGACCACTTTTCTTGCTAATAACTACATGAAGTTGCACCAACCTGGTTTTAGACATGAAAGGGTGGTTGTGGAGGGTTTTGGTCATTCGGATTTATTGATTGGGGAAGAGTCCTATAAAAAGGTTTTTCGTCACATTTTATCCCATATCAAATTAGCTGAAGAAGGAAAATTTTTTGCCACGGGTGGTGAGAGGAGCAAGTACACTGAGGAGGCCTTGGCATGGGGTGATGATCCATTTGGGGAAGGAAATGGAGGATTTTGGAATCGTGTTTCTCCTTCGGTTACCTTATGGTTGCTCTTGTTGTTATTAGTTATGGTAGTTTATATTTTGCATTAGAATCCTGTTTGGATGCCCAGAAAATACAGGAAAGATAATGGAAAAAAATACTTTTAATGCTATTGTTAGAAGTCAAAGAAGGCTGTTGGAGGGAATGAAAAAAAATTCCAGTGGTTAGGTAGTATAAGTCATTAGTAATCATTCCTATTATATTTTGCTATGTATTATTTTTTTTCTTTTAAAAGTCTATCCATTTTATCTCAAATTAAATTGTTGATGTAATAAAACACCACATATCATAATTTAATTGGGATTACTACTTAAAAGTACCTAAACACTGAGCTTTTTCCTACTAGGAGGCTGCTTTTCTTTTTCTGTATGCACCTGATTTCAGTGCTGCTTTTGTTCATAACTTTGTGGCTTTGGGTGTGTATGGAATTTACATTTTAATAGTGTGTAGTCACTTGTACATAATGAAAGTTTATTATTCTGAAATTCTCTTCTTCTTTCACTTTTTAATTTTATGACATGTTCTTTGCTCGGGCTCCATTCCGATCCTAGCCAATTCCCGTTTTCTTAGTTGGTTTTGAACATCGTATTTTGGCCCTCTGGTTGAGAATCTCTGACATTTATTATATTGGTTTTGCTCAAGACATTAAAGACAATATAGACTCATTGTTACTTCGACAATTGTGTGAAAAGATATTTCTCACTTTGACAAATGGAATATATCGCAGGTGAAAAATAATATCCAAGAAAAAGGGACAATGGCATGGGCTCATTTGCCTTGTGGCTTAAAGATGAAGTTGAAGATAATGATGTGGTTTGTGTGAAAAAATTTAGGGTTAATTATACTATTGCTCCTTGTAATTTATCGTATCATTGTCTTAATTTGGTCCATATACTTTTACTTTTGCCAATTAGATCCTTTAATTTAGTAAAATATGCACAAATTGTCCATTTGAAAATGGACGTCAAAGAAATTAATGAAAAATGACGGCATAAAAGTAAATTCATATTTGTTTTAAGGGTTAATTATTCCCTTGGTCTAATTTAGCAAAATAGGCATAAATAGTTCAACTTAATATAGATGTCACAATAACCAACAGAAAATAATCACGCGTCATACACATGAGTGGAAAAATGGTAAATTCACACCGATTTATTTATTTTTTTAGTTTGACATACCCAGTAATCCTTTACCATTTATGTTGTGGTTCAGGAATTATTGATCGAGCTCGAAAGAGTTCAGGTTTTCTAGTAATGCAGGTTATGTAGTTGCTATAACAGTGGTAATTGTTATTTGTCTAGGAATAACGATGAGTTTTGGATAAGGTTGGAGGTGGAGGTGTTTCGATGGTTTTGACTGGTGGTAAAATGGTGTTGGGGAGATGGGGGTAATGGTTAGGCCTAGAGGTGCGGGTGATAGGGGGGGGCTAAGTGTGGTGAGAGTGGGTATTGGGAGGATGTTTGGACCCAGGCTTGGGGTGGTGGGAAAGGGGCAGGGTGATGGGGAATGATTGTGCATATATTGCTAAACTAAGGGAGTTAATTGAGACAGTGGTAAATTAGAGGAGCTAATAATAGCGTGATTAACCTTAAAAATAACATAAACTAGTGGTTGACCCGTGCAATGCACGGATTAAATAACATTATTGATAAAAATAAATTTTATTATATTTTGGGTTCAATAGTTGTACGTGACTAATTGTTATATATAAATTTTAATTAAAATTGTAAGTATTCTTATATTTTATTTTTTTTTAAAATAATAGATATACTATAATAACTCAATTTAAGATGTTGTTTTAATGTATTAAACTTCTTTCAATGTTAGGCGGATGTACTTATATATATATATATATATATATATTTACATTACATATTGTACTCAAATTGACCTACTTGATCTAAAAATTAAGTTTGATAATAATTATAGTTCACATTTTAGATGAATTTGAGATAGGCTTAAACTCTAGAAAACTGACATTGTCTTATGTTTATATATGATACAAAAATAATAGAGTGAGTTGGATAATTGAGTAAATTCAATAGTTATTTAATATTTTATATATCTATCTATCTATCTTACAATAGTAATAGAATGGGTTAAATAAACAAACAAATTCAATAGTTATCTAACCAATTGCCTATGTGACGTGACATTTTAATTAATTATACAATATTATTGTATCTCTAAAATGTAAATGAATATTGATATATAAATGTTATTTTATTTAATTATAATCAAATTTTTTTAGATATTAAGTTCATAAAAAGTCCTGGCAATCTAATATTATATATAGATATATATATATATATATATATATTTTATGTATCTTACAAAACTAATTTTATCTTATATATATAACTAATATATTGTATCGTATCTCTAAAATGTAAATAAATATTGATTATATATATATATATGATATTTTATTTAATTATAATCACTTTTTTTTTAGATATTAAATTCAGAAAAAGTCTTGATAATCTGATATTATATATATGTATCTTATCTATATTATAAAATTAATCTTATCTATATATATATATATATATATATATCTTATATAGAATAAATTCAATAGTTATCTAATCAATTGCCTATGTGACGTGGCATTTTAAAAGTATCTGAATATTTAGAACGCCACGTAAGAGAGAAACAAAATATAAGGGCAAACACAACTTTTATATATATATATATATATATATTTAAGGTTGCCTCCCTCACATAAGTGCCACATAGCCATTTTCTATCAATTTGTTTGATGTCCATTTTTAATTGGATTATTTGTGCATGTTTTATCAAATTAAATGATCTAATTAATGAAATTTGAAGTACATTGACCAAAGTGAGACAACGATTGAATAACAACAACCAGTGGTTTAATTAACCCAAAAATTTATTATCCTCGTAGACTAATTAACAGCTTATTTGAAACTTGGGGGAAGAGAAGAGGGGGGGAAGGGAAGGGAAAGAAAAATAGAAGGAAAATTATTTTTCTTTTCTTTATTTGGTTTTACAAAGAAAATTAAAAGAAAGAAAAAGAGAGAAAAATAAATAGAGTAATTATTTTTTCCTTTTCCTTTTCCTCTCTCTCTTAAATAGAACAAAAAAAAATTATTATTATTTTTTCCTTTATTTCCTTTCCTTTCTTAAGTTCCAAATAAACTACAAAATGAGAGCTCGTAGCAAGGATCAGGAGGGCTCTCTCATTGTAGACCTACTCATTGAAAACAAACGACTTCATTTTGTCATGCCTAAACCTAAAAGAGCGCTGCTATCAACAACCGCGCCTGTTGGTTAGGCGTAATCTGATGAATAACACATCAACTGATAAGATTTACTGATGTGTTATCCGACTAGCAGGCGCTGCTATGGATAACAAAATCTAACCTAAAAACAAGAGATCGGCTCATCTCCAGATTTTAATATTTAGAATTTTTTAGACTTCTTATCTCACTGTATTACGTGCCAGTCACTCAAATCTAACAAGTAATATTATTTCATTTAAACTTACAATTTTATTTTAACGTTAAAAAAATTAACAAAATAAGAACGTAAATTTGAATAAGATAATAACATTATCCGTCAAATTTAGATAACTAACACTTAGTATAACAAGATAAAAAATATGAAGAATTCTAAATATTAAAATCTGCCGAACAGCCGAACCCTAAAAAAACAACGCCAATGTTTTGATCTTGTCCAGCGTAGGCCTGAAAAGACTCCGTTCACACTTTTACAATCGAAACGACATCGTAGCTAACCTAAAAACGACTTCATTCTATCTAGCGTAAACGACCCCGCAAAGTCTCAACAAAAAGTCTCAACAAAACGACCTCGTCCTGACATTTCCCCCAAGCCTCCTCCACAAGATCTGACCATGGCTATCTGAGGGACACACAAACAAACACACGTTCAGAGGATCAAACGGTCGATAATGGCGAGAACCATCAGGAACAAACCGGGTCTGGCCGTCCTGACCCGCTTTCTGATTTCACCTAGCCCGGGTCTCCGTCGAACCACGACGACGAGGTCTCTGGAAACCCTAGCTTTCAAAGAGGTACTAGCATCCACTGAGAGACCGTACAACTTCACAGCTTTTGTACTTCACGGCCTCTTGGGGTCTGGACGAAACTGGCGATCCTTCTCTCGTACCCTCGCTTCCTATCTCTCCAGCTCCTCTCCTTCCTGCGGTATTTCTCTCTCTCTCTCTCTCTCTCTCTCTCTCTCTCTCTCTCTCTCTCTCTCTCTCTCTCTCTAGATGGGTTTATCGTATTACGTAGAACTAAGATATGCGGAAGCGATACTGGTTTCGGGCGAAAAACAAACCAGATGTTCTTCACGCACGTTAATGCTTCCCTTGCACACGAACAATTACGAAGAAAGAGTCGAGTGAAATACTCTAGAAAAGCCTTCTATCCTCTAGCAATGACTGGAGAGAAGCTGTTAAAACACTGATACGGTATATATTTTTTATAATGTCATAAATATAAATATTTTACTCCTAAAATGAAAAATTGCAAGATAAAAGAATGTATTTTATCGGTTAAATATTAAATTAAGCAAAAATTCACATTGTTTTAATTTGTATTTTCTTCAAACTTGCAATGCGTTGTGCGCTTAAGCAATTAACACTCATCTCTCTCAAGTGTCTGCAGCGGTTCTTAAAATAGTAATTTACGTTTGGATGAGTATCCAAAACCTGTCAAGAGAGTATGTCGTACCTAGCACGATGCCCGACACGGACACAATATCGTCTTAGGAGTGTCCATACTTCTTAGTTCAACACTGTCTATTAAGGTTGAATTATACACGAGTGCTGGTAAAAGGTAACAAAGGGCACAACATTGATCATACACAATGTACTTATTGGAAGGGGAAAAAAATAAAGAAAGGGAAGCATTGATGTACACAATGACCTCCATTCACTCACCTTCTATAATAGGTTGCTAAGTATATGTTGTGTGATTTTCATGTGGTGGAGTAACTCTTTGAGGGCATATGTTATAAGCTCTAAATGTTGTATAGATCTCAGTCCAGTTCTAGTATATGCACCTAACTCGAGAATAGTTTGAGAGAGAGGGAGAGAATATCTATATACTATGTATTTTGGCCGCCAGCTAGAATTTTTTCTATTGTTTCTGAATACAATGGGCCCTTTTATATCAAGACCCAAACCAATGGTGATCCTCCTAATTGTGATGGGCACACCCATGGATGCCCCCGTTTGGGTCCAAACCCACTGTCCAACATACTGTTTTAGTTTTCTTTCAAAATCGTCTACACTTTGATTGTTGAGGGAATGTGGTAAGTAATCAAACTGAAAGTGGAAAAATGAAGTATGGAAGTTATGCAAACTTTTCTTTCCTATTTTCCTTGGTTTTTGCAGCAACCAAACCAAGGGTTGATATTTCAGATTTTTTCATTTGATTGAAATTTTTGCTAGTAAGGTCTCTCCATATGATCACTACTGATTCAAGGTCTTAGCTGGGTGCTAGTGGGCATTTCATTTCCTCCTTTTTTTATTTTAATTTTTTACAAAAAGGAGGATTTTTTTGGACTTATCAATTTGTCTGACTTAGTTTTATCTTCAATTGATTCCTATTCAAATGATAAGTTGAACTATGTAGGCAGGTTAATTGAATTCTTTCTCCCTTACCTGAGTAGGTTATAAAAAACAGTGATTTAAGGTCCATAATGAATCTGTATGTAGGTGTGTATCAGTTCTCTCTGAGTTGAAGGTGTTTTTTTGTTTTTTGGTTTTTATTTAGATTGGAGGATGGTTCTTGTTGATTTGAGGAACCATGGAAGATCAGCTGAGATAGATGGTATATCCCCACCACATGACATGGCCAATGCTGCCAAAGATCTGGCTGATTTGGTAAAGTCCCAAGGTTGGGCTTGGCCTGATGTTGTCCTTGGCCACTCCATGGGTGGCAAGGTTGCTTTGCAATTTGCTAAGAGTTGTGCTCAAGGTGATTTTGGTGAATATGCTCCATTGCCTAAACAGGTATTTCTTCACCAAAGCTTCATAACTGACCTGTACTGTATATTACTTTTCTAGATTAGTGCATATTTTGTGATAAACAGTTTTGACTGAGTAGACCTATCTTTACAATCTCTAGTGATAGAGTTCCTACAACCTAAAAATTTATTTTCTTCTATTCTGTTAATTACGTTGTCAATTTAGGTTCTCTAGTAACAGTATTGAGGTGGTTTTGTCACATGGTTACTCCTAATTCATGCAAAGGGCTAGAATAAGTTTGTCAGTTAGTAGTTGTTCTTTTCCATTAACAGTTTTAAGCATTTTTATAACCATGAGGAGCTTTAAGATGCTTTGTTGGAACATCAAAGTGTCAGTAATCAATGGAAGTTCCATAGACGAGTTCTTCCTTTGCAAGATGATGGAATTTGGAATACTGAAAATGCAAGTTTTCTAAGATATATCTGGCTTATTGAGCAAAAACAGGATACCAATCTTTTCTTTATATATCAACTTGTTTTAGGATAGAATATGTAGGTACTCCCATCAGCGGACGCCACGTGGCACCTCACCTGTTCATCTGGTAGACCATGTGGGTCCCATGGGCACCTCAAAGTCAAACATTGGTCAAGCAATGCTTGGGCAGAGCAGGTCGCCTCACCCCCGCAGCAGGCTCAACGCCACCATCATAACGTCATACAAACAGCTCCAAGAGCTTCACTTAAGCCAGGCCCCGCGTCTGCATGGCTTTGGCCAAAATGAGCATCCGTGCAAGACGGGCTTCATGCCTAGCACGCCACAAGGCCCTGCGCCTCAGCGTCAAACACGCTCAAACTCCTAACTTCCTAACTCAGTTCACTCTCACTTGAGACCTCTCTCCATGGACAGTGGAATGGAGGCTAGAATCAAATGGATTGTTGAGCTGCGCCCACACGAGCGCTCGGGGGACTAGTCCTATCAACCAACTAAGAGAGAGAGATCCTCCTTCAGATCCACTCGAGTACCATGTCTTAAGTATTAAATGTTGACTCGACTCACATTTAATACAGCAAACACGTGACGCACCATAGCTAGACAAAAGCCTGATACCATGGCAGATTGCATATCTAATCAATTGGCTGCGACCCTAACATGGCCTCTTCAAGTCATGATGGTGGGGTTTAGGCTTATCCTGTCGATGGATGCCACGTGTCCACACCATATCAATCACTACTCACTATAAATACTCTCAGCTCATTTATGACAAGACATGACAGTTTAATCACATTTATTGCATAAAGCACTAGCAAGCTCGTAAATCTCTCTCTCTCTCTTGCCCACCCTTGGTTCTTGTCCTCTCCACAACCAGGAGGTCCGAGTGAGCCACTTCAGTGATTGTCAGGACTCCCAGATGGACCCGCGCCCCAGTCAACTCTCGGCTCGTGGTCCAACCATACAAACAGAATGTACACAGGTTAGGGGCAGTTTGCATGTTTTCAAAAGGGGCCAGATTCATTTCAGCCAACTCTCACTTTTTGTCTGCTATGATTTTTATTTTAAGTTTATATATAGCTTAGCATATATTTCTATGCTACGAACGTAGGTTTGCTTTTCATATTTTTGCCAAATATAATATGCTCTTGCAGTTAAGTTCAAATGCAGTGTGCTTTTTTTTGCTCTCGTCAAACAATATAACTTTTTTACACTTGAGTTAATCACACCTGGCTGTATTTTGGGCTCTCTAAATTGGCTTGTTTGAATGACCAAACTTGAACATGCCCAGTTTGATGCAGTTTCTTTTATTAGTAAGAGAGTATATAGTAAAAGCACCGAAGGAGATGCAACCCATGTACAAAAGCAGGTTAGGCCATGATAACTTGCAAAATACAAAACCAAAACCAAAAAAAAAAAAGGCCTATGCACTTCAAAAACATATATGGGGCCTGATAATTACATATCAAGTTACTTGTCACAAAAAAAAAAATCCCATATCAACAGTATCAACAAAATCTAATTGATAAGGTTAGGGGAGACCCTCTGACACCCAGCTCTATAGTATGGCCAAAATTTTAAGTCTATGCAAAGGCAGCTCCACCCCATGCAAAGTCTTTCTATTCCTTTCATGCCAAATGGTCCACATCAGGGATTAGGCAAAGGGGCACCAAAAGAAAGCTGTACTCCTACGCTTCCCCACGTTACCTCCCCACCAACCATGCACAAGACCAGCCACATCTTTAGGGCACATCTCTAGGGAACACCCTAAAGAAAGCTGTACTCCTACACTTCCCCACCCTACCTCCCCACCAAGCATGCATAAGACCTGCCACATCTCTAGGGAACACCCATTCCATCCCAAACAAAGGCCTGATCAAACCCTACAAATCCCAAGCCAGCTTATTATGGATTAGAATATGAGAAACAGATTCACTGTCGCCCTTGGACAAACAACACCAATTAACGATGTTCTGTTTCATACGAATGAGGATAAATAGTCAAAATCTTCTTGTAGTCTGCATTCCACACACAAAAAAGAAGCAACTTTAGAAGGCGTACCAGTAGTTAATACAACCTTTGCATGGAAAATGTTTCCTCTTATCCCCATCAAAGCCCTGTAAAAAGATTTCACCTCAACCCTTCCTTTCTTAGAGACAAGCCAAGGAGTCATGATCTTCTCCAATGCCCCTGAGCTCATAAAGCAGATTAAGGAGTTTAGTCAAATGATCTAATTCCATTCCTGTTCCTTCATAGCTCCAAAAACTTTATTGCAACCCCCCCCCCCCCCCCCCCCCCCCCAAAAAAAAAAAAAAGGCAGCCGGGTGCGTGGGAGGACATAATCAACTACAGATGCATCCTTATCTAAAGCAAGCTGGAAAAATGAAAGGAAAAGCCTTCTCCACACCATTTGTGTCTCTAAAACTTCACCCTATCTCCTCTATCCACTTTGAATCAAGCAAACTTTGTAAAATCATCCCCAACCCCATAAATACCTTTCCAATACCCTTTTGCATGCAAGATACTTAACTCCAAAGAACTTAATCAGCCCAAGAACTCCCATATTTGGCCATCACCACTTTCCTCTAGTACCTATCCCTTTCGCATGCATATATCCAAAGCCAGTATCTCTGAACACCTAAACCCCCTACTCCGATTGGAGTACAAATGGTATCCCAATCAACTATGTGATATGTAAACTCTTCCCTAATGCCTCCCCAAAGAAAATCTCGTTGAAGCTTCTCTATCATTCTAGCTACTGTAGCAGGGATAGTGAATTAAGGGTGTTTTTTATTAAGGTGAGCCGTCCTCCGATAGACAGGCATTGCCTTTTCCACTCAAGTAGCTTCTTTTGAAACCTCTCCACCACCCCCTCCCGAACAGCCTTAGAGGAATTCAATGGTAAGGTGAGATAGGTGACTACAAGAGTACCGACCTTACACTGCAAGAGGAATCAGCTCTGACTTGGCCTAATTAACTTTTGATATGAAAACCACCTTAAAGCATAGGAACACACACAGAAGATACCCCAATTGCTCCAAATTCGCCACACAGAAAATTACTGTATCAGCTGCAGGAAGGAGACGTGATACCTAATCAAGCAACTCAAAGGTTAGCTAAAAATTTTAGACATGATAGATTATCGATTAGTAGAATTTTTTATGAATTCTATTGTACATTAAACCTACAAAATTATAATTGGTCAGAGGTATGGAAGTATAATCTATATTTATATACAAATATGCACACACTGTGTAACTGAAGTGCTTATGTTTTCTTGCCATTTATCATTAGCTAGGGACATTTGGAGTATGGTGTTCTATTTGTTTGGGGTGGATTGGGTGATGCCTTGCTCAGTTGTGGTCTTAATGTCTTGTTGGCGTTGTGGATGTCCAAGAAGGAATGAAAGAAGGACGTGGGATCCTATCCCGTTTTGTGTTATGTGGGATAAGGAAAGAAATAGCAGAGCTTTTAAAGGAGTGGAGCATTCGATTCAAAGCCTGAAGGAAATCATTCTTGTTTCCCTTTTTTCATGGATATCCAAATCTATCCCGTTTTGCTTATCTTCTTTTGTGGATTTTTTTGGGCGAATTGTACATTCCTGTAGATATATATGCTGTGAGGTCTAGAGGTTTTGAGGCTTTTGTAGATGCTTTCTGTACAGGGGTTGCCCCCTTTATAGCAGTCTCTCTTTATACAATTATTTACTTTTAAAAAAAGAGGTTATTTTTGATAGGTTACTTTGATTTTCTGACATCCAGGTTTTCTAATGTGATTTGTAGTCTTGATGCCAAAGTATTATGGACATATTACATATATGTCCTGGTGGCAACTTGCTTTGCACTATGAATGCATTTGTACTCAGATGATATTTTTTAGTTTTTCTTGTATTATGTGCCTCATAAATTTACAGTGTCCATCAAATATTTCCACAATTTTACAATTTTCAAAGTAGTATTTCAAGATGTGCATATCATCTTGAATATCTTTGTGCATGTGTGTGTGTGTGTTTGTGGGTGGGAACGAAATTCAAATATTGACTATAGAAGCCTGATGTCATTCTTCTGTGGCATCTGATGTCAAGTTAGGCTTGTGTAGCACTTATTTAGTCAAGTGAATTCTGACTTCCTTCGCTGGATTAATTTGCTGATGCATAGTTAACTCACAGAGGAGAATACTGATGCAGGACAGCTGTGGGTACTGGACTCAGTCCCTGGAAAAGTGAACCCTGAAAATAGTGATGGAGAAGTGGAGAAAGTTTTGCAGACCTTGCAGAGTCTTCCTACATCAATCCCATCACGAAAGTAAAATCTCCTTGCCTCTCTTCTGATTATAGTTATTTATGTGTGTTCGTATCGATGTGATTTATGTATGGTCGTGTACTATGTGAGTAGGCAAATGATTAGCTAGGGAATCAGGACTTGGTGCAGCTGTTGGTATGTTCTTTCCAATTAAAATCTGGAACTAAAGTCAGGTGTTGCCATGTTTCATGGGCTTATATACTATGTCCTCCAATCCTTCTGGACATGTGATGTCTTCAACTTCTGCCCTTGCTAATCATTAAAGTTTATTCAAAGATCACATGGAAATTAAAATGTCTCATTGTGTTATATATGCATTCTCATACAAATCTGTAATAGGAAATGAATCCAGTGTAGAAAATGGCAGCCACTAGGACAAGTGATGGTGGGGACCTTGAAATCCAGTGTAGAAAAGTTTCATAAAACCCTTATAATCATCACCAACCCACCAAATGAATAAGAAGAAGATGTGATTAGAAGAGGCCGTGGTATGTATAAATCCCCTACCCTCATGCACACCACGTGTATGCCACCTCTGTGTAGGGCCCCACGAAAGGAGGCTCTACACTTGTTCCATAAGGCCATGACACATGTTCGGGATGATGAACAACACGTGTCCATGCTTACATGTTCGGGACGCCGAATGGAACTGCACCACTTCTTCATACTCTCCTAGCCTGGGTAAGTCTGAATGATCTGTTCTGGCAGGAACTCTAGGGACATGTTGGCCTGGAGGCTTAGGACAAAGGTATCGCCTGACGCTGCACCCCACTTGGGTCTAACCGCCTTCAATCCAGTCCAACTAAGGTGGGGTCCACTCCATATAGGACTGTGATTCCCTTACCTACTAGGGAAAGGATTCTTAAGGACAGACCTTATCATCAACTAGTTCAATCCTACTTGTCTGTATATAAAAGGCCATGGGGCTCCCCTACTAGGCACACACTGACAAATTCATTCACTCAACACTTGTGCTCTTACTCCTGCTGTGTGTCTCCCTCCCTCTCTAGCTTGGGTTGCTTCGTGTTTCACTTAGTCCTCTCCAGAATCCTTGACGTGTTTTATGACTCTCCAGCAACCCATCACAACCCATACACCTTCATACATGGTGGGAAAAAAGAACTTGCAGGAAGACAGAGGCTGGATTTGACAGTGCAATTACGACAAATCAGCTGGATAGCAAGAATGAATCCCTCATTCTTCTTCTCCACCTCTAATAACTCCTAATCCCAGCATCTTATCTCTCTCTGTTTCTCCTTGTCCTCTCTCTCTCTCTCTCTCACACACGCACACACACGCACATACACTAGCATCTGGTGAAACATCACTCCCTAATGCCCAATAAATGTTTACGTTTGAAACAATATGTTAAAGATCTATTTATTTGACAGTTATGGGTACATGGGTCACAATCCGTACAGTTGGACACATCACCGTCCCCGTCAATCTTTTGTGCTGACAAGACATCGCCACGGGGCAAGCTACCACACACAAGTGCCTTAACCCAACCCCACTCAAAGGATACATTCCATAGCCTCCTTCGGCCCAACACCAAGTGGCCCACCTAACAAGACTCAAAGGTCCTCCATCTTACATTAAGCATAGGGCCACATTTAAGGATTCTCCATCCCCTTTGGGCCACCTTGCCTCCTTTGGACACACTCCGGTAACTCCAATCCTTGGGACTTGAGCAGAGCCAAAGGGTGTATCTCTCCAGCATAAGTCATGGCACCCTTTCAACTAGCCATGACCCTCCACACAGAACTATTAGGGACTTGTGGTTTGGAGGCTAGGATCCATTGGATTGTCAAGGTGCTACTCCCTCTCCTTATAAGAGTTTACTTGACCAACCACAATGAGAGAGAAATCTCAAGATGCTTCGATGACGACACCATAGGAGAGGAGACAAAGGCCTTTAACACCTAAGGTCAAGTGTCAAGGGGATTCTTCAGTTCACTGCTCTCTCTCTCTCTCTCTCTCTCTCTTCTCTTGGTTCTTCTTGGTTCGGTAATCACTGAGTGACTGTCATGCTTTCCAAAGGGTACACATACACCCACGGCCTCTAAGGTCGCCCACAATAGTCCAGAACTCCATCCATCTACTGTACTTACCACAAAAATCTGTTGTACTTTGGCAACATGAAATCTATTAGAAATAGGTTTTTAATTTAAAAATATATATTAAATATCCATTTTGTGGCAACCTCATGTCATCACTTCCCAGAAATATATATCTAATTGAAAGAAATTGAGAAAAGCCTGAATAATGGAGGTGTCTTTATCATCTTAACAAAATGTAGCCGAGTTGAGCTCAGCCTTGCTTGAGCTCTGGCTCGGCTCATTTAATAATCAAGCTTGAAAGTTAGGCTTCAGCTTGTTTGTGTATGAAACTGAATGAGCTCAAATGAGCTACAAACGAGCCAAGCTCTTTATGAGCAGCTTGATTCATTTGCATCATAGTGATGGCTCATTTATTTGATGTCCCCACTCTAAAGGATAGATTTATAACCTCAAATAGTATATAGAATACGGTGGATTCCTAAAATTTATGTGAAAGAAGTTGAAAGTTTAGCTCATCATTTCTTTGTTTTTTTTTTTTTTTGATAAGTAGGGAGTTTAATGCACCATTAGCATAAAGAAATATAAAATCAATATCATTGTCCATGCAAATATCCAGATCTTGCTTGTCTTTGTTTTCACTTTGCCTTTTAATGGGGATGTACACTTTCGAATAGGCTCAAACATGTATCCTCTCAATTGGCCAAAAGATGTCTTTTACTATATTTTAAAGCAATTTAAAAATTAACATCTATTATGGCTCAAGAAGGTTTTAAATCTATCTTTGTTTTTGGACTATAATACTCAGAGAACAGACCTAAGATAGGGAAGTGTTATGGAAATACTTATGTCTTCTGTCCTCTTGAAAATTTAATCAGTGGCAATTCTACCTGAACCTTGCCTTGAGACCTTTGGAAATTACATACACTCTGGCAACAGCATAGGAGCTATACTGCAGAACACCAAAAGATATATAGATTATGGAGGCATAGTGTACCATTTACCGCAGTAGATAAATAAACAACTTATCCTAGCCCTATAGAAGGGGAAAATGAAAAAAGGGACTGTTGCTCTTCTATCAGCAGGAAAGTTCCCCAAACAAGTTGACTGGGTGAACATTTAAGTTGCTTTAATGTAGTTTCTTATTATTATTTTTCCTTTCCCTGTAAAAAAATTGGGTTAATTTGCTTAACGCATACATACATATATTGTAGAAGTGTTTGTGAAGGCATATATATACGGTGGATCTGGCTCTAATAATTTTTTTTTTTTTTTTTGGTGCTTTGGAAGTAAGGCTCTAATAATATTTGTAACTTTATAATCTGCCTCGGTAATAATTTTTTCAGGAACTGACTTCATTTCATGGGGAGTAATTATAACTATAAGTTCTTTACAAAATGCTCTTGTAAGTTCATCATTAGAATAAGAAAATACATGTGTACATGCACAGAATGAGAAATATAAGCTAAGTTGGTATCAATGAAGGAGATATAGGAGCTTTTCTATACCTTAGATTAAATATAATACATACATAGCCACACAACATTTTGTGAAAACTGTCTCTCTTAAATGATTTGCATGGAGGTTTACATAACTTCAAAGGTTTACATGAAGTTGTTTACTGGTGAGCAGGTTTTTCCATTAATGATGGTGGCAGAGAAACTTTATAGTTGATAGTTCTATTATTTAGAAATTCTTGAATTTCCTTGGACTATTACTTCTTAGAAGATTTGGTTGTACATCCAGGAGAGAGACAGGAGGGAAGTGGGTGGGGTTGGTTGGGAGGTCTCAGAAATGCCTTTATTGAGTAAAAAAAAATCTGCGAAGATGGTTACTTGAATTCTTTTGGACATCGAATATTGCAAATCATATAATTTGATTAGTATGCCAATTATTTCATGCAATAAATCATGGTCCTGGCTTCAGGTGGCTGGTAGATCACATGATTAAGCTTGGGTTCTCTAAGTCATTGTCAGAATGGATTGGCAGCAACCTGAAAAAATCAGGAGAACATGAGACATGGGCTTTTAATCTTGACGGTGCTGTCCAGATGTTTGATTCGTACCGGTAAACTTACGCTTTCCCATTGAAGTCAGTTTGAGTCGGTTCTTGTTTTGTGATGTCTTCTTTTTCTTTTTGTTTTCTTCTTCTTTTTTTTTTTTTTTTTTTTTTTTTTTTTTTGTGGTCATCGTAGCTGAATTTGAGTCTGAACAATGAACATGCAATCTCTTAGGGATACGGATTATTGGCCTTTGCTGGAGCACCCACCTAAAGAAATGGAGATAACTATTGTGCGAGCTGAGAAGAGTGACAGATGGGATGCAGATGTGATTCAGAGGCTCGAAAGCCTGGCCAGTCGGAGTGTTGATGAATGCGAGCGGAAGTTTTCAATGCATGTTCTTCCCAACTCCGGCCATTGGGTTCATGTGGACAATCCAAAGGGGCTCCTAGAGATTGTGGCTCCCAGAATTGCTTCCCTAGCTTAATTTAGTTCGATTCTGGTACTGACTTATTGATGATTTAAAAATGTTACTTTCTTCAAGGTTCTGATATACTTCTCTTAATTTTTTTTATTTACTAAATCCATAAAGTTGCTGCATATGAGATGTTCTGATTGTGATCATGATGATCATCTTTTCTGTGTGAGCGCCTAATTTAAATGAAGATGTAAACCTTTGAAGTTCGGACTGAAATCAAGGTTGCAGATTCAGACCCATTTAAATCTTTCTGTTTATCTATTCGTACCTGTTGGCAATATTAGTTCGGTTTTTGAGGACTTCTTTTTTCTCTTCTTTTTCCTGCAAACTGGTGAAAATTGAATTCGTGTTGAATATTTATAGGAAACTGCTAAAATAATGTGGCAGAGGTATTTTTTAAATTATATGTCAAAATAGAGGGTGTTTTGGTTTGAAATAAAATGACCACAAATTAAAGCACGACCAAATCAAGAACCGATCCAAACCCGAGCATTCTTCACTTTGTATGAATATGTTCTACTAATTTTCTGAATCACATTACTTGTCACTGTATTTACAGCTTCTAATACTTTCAAAAAATCTAATACATTATAAACAAATAATAAATGATTGCTTATTCTTATGTGAGTTAATAAAATACGGAACGGTAAAAGAATGATACGTAAATTGTATGAGCTTAATAAGATTTTGTCTTTTAAAAATACAGTATAAAAATAAAAAAAGTAAAAAATATAAATATATAATTATACGGGTATCAGATAAATATTAGTTAAAAATTCGGAATAAAAAAAGGTAATATTTATAAACAATTTCTTCTTGTACATGTTAGTACGTAGTATCTTTATCTCATATATATCAATTTTTTAAAACGTATTATTAACAAACAGTTAAATTAAAGTGCTAAATAAATAGATTTTATTTTCTTGTTTTATTTTTTCAATATTTAATAAAAGAATATGTTAATTTATTATTTTTAATTTTCAATTTAATCTTTTTACCATTAATAAAAGTATGTTAAATCATGTAAGCATACCAGCTATTAAAAAAAATCATAAATATATATAACATGATATTAATGAAGGCACCCAAATCATGAGTTACAAACTTTTTTTACAATTGAAAAAGTTAAATGAATTTAATGATCAATAATTGTACTATTATAATTATATAGTAAGTATGTAATCAATAGTGTGCTAAGATTATATTAGATTAAATCACAATTGAGCACATCTAATTACAGGCGCGGTTAATGGTCAGGCGCCAACAAATTCATACCACATCAGTTGGGTCTCACCAATTGAGCACGTCTAATTACAGACTGGTGGGACCTAGCTGATGTGGCCGAATCTGGTGGCGCCTCACCATCAGCCGCGCCTGTAATTAGCATTTTTCATTCTAATTTTGAATCGAGTTTTTTGGTAAAGTAGAATTAGTGAAAAGTTTAATACATTTACTATATAGTTCAACTTAAAAAAGTGTATTTTTCATTAGATTTGAGATCTAGACAAAAATAAATTTTTTTTTAATTATACGTACATACAAATATCATACGTGAATAGTATGAGTGTTTACTAGCTAGACAATTATGACAAGCTAGTCAACATTTATGTCTGTACTGGTGATTGGCTACGAGACATACAAACATTACATAGTACTAGCCATTGCTACTCAAATTTAAATTTTATAATGAAGAACTAATCAAATATATGGAACTACAAAATTCTAGCTATTGTAATACTTAAAATCACGGAAACTACGACTATGTTTGGTGCCAGTCTCGATTTTAGTTTCGGTTTTGTTTTGTGTGTTTTTGAAACTAAAAAATCTGGATCTTGTTCTCGAAAACTTAAAAATGAGACTATAAAAAACGTCATTGTTTTCATATTGTTTTCATTTTCATATGAAAACAATTCTGAAAATTTAGAAAATATTTTTTTAATGGTTTTCAAAATTGTGTTTTTTAAAAAAAAAATTTAAAAATAAGTTCCGGAACCAACTTACCAAACACGGTTTCAATAGAAATAATTTTCGGAACCAATCTATCAAATGTAGTTTTGTCGAATTTTAAAAAACAAAAATAGAAAATCAAAATCAAAATCGGAACCAAACGGAGCGGTAGTAGGTGCTATCAACCTAGGGCTACCATTAATCTGAGCCCCCTGAAAACAATGAGTATTAAAAAAACAACTTAAACTAGGCCAGTTAAGCTAGATTGAGGATTATTCAACTATGTATTTAAGTACTTATTATTGAACATATTTGTTAGTATTGGACAATTAAGTGCCATCAGTGCATTTACTTATGTATAATGATTAATCACTTAAAATTACAAATTTACTGAAAACATTTCTTTTAACTATTAAGTTAAATAAATCTAACTTCTTTGTGAATGTTGAATACGTAGAAAGTTTTAATTTTTTTCATTTTAATTTTTAAGTATAATCGTAGCTAAAATATTTATTTTTGAGATTTAAAGATTTAGTGTCTTAAATATTTTAGTATTACTAGTTCAAATACTAAAAATTTTCAATCTTTGATTTACATATTCTTCGTAGCATTTGTTACTTTTCAAGCAAGTGATGCTTACATTATTGCATCCATGTATATATATATATATATATATGTTTTTACAAATGAAAAAAAGTAAATAAATTAAATTTGAAACTATGTGGCATTGTACTTTTACAATCATACACCATGATAATTAGTGTTCAGTTTGAAACTTTTTGTGTAAATATTCTATTTGTACAACACTCAACTCTTTTTTTTTTTTTTTTTGCTAGGTATAACACTTTATCTTTTGATAATGATTGCATACACCTTTACATTGAAAAGAACTAGTTTTATTTTAAAATAATAAGAAAGAAAAGGAAAGTAAAATTACAGACTAAATTTTTTTTTTGTGGAATGAAAAAATAAGAAGAAAACAAATAAGAATTTCTTAAAAATTTAATTTTTTTAAGTTTGGTTACTCATAAAAAATGAATGGGTACAAGTAATTAATTTGTATTTATTTTTCTTTTCCTTATCAAATTCTAGATCCAAAATTTAGGGAAAAAAATTGAAGGAGAATAATATTACCCGGGGACACACTCGTAACTAAGAAAGGGTAAATTATAGTAGCCTCCCTTGAGATATGACAATTACAGATAGTTTTACTATGGTTTTTGTAGATGGGATTTTTCATGTGCCTCGATTCGCGCAATAACCCTTGAAGATGAACACTCGAGAACCTACAAGAACAAAGAGGGGGGAGAATGCGTTGACCTCCTTGGGGTTAAAGGCACTCCGAATATTACGTCAAACAAGCTTAATCAAAGTGAATTGAAAGAAAAAAGTCTATTATAGCTCTTAGTAATACATACCTTGTTCTTCTTCACCTTGCATTATTTATAAGGCTTCGAAGGTCCCACTCCTTGTAGGAGTTGTTCTTTTAATCCCTTTATTCTTGGAATTAACTCTCTTTAAGTTGGTGTTAGGACTGAACCAATTCCCTTAAGTCCTCTTCTCGGTTGGACTGGGTCTCTCTTCCGTTTGGGCCTTTCTTGACTCCTGGGCTTGTCCACATAAGGGCTGGGCTTGTATTCGTTAGGTTAGGCCTAGCCTTAATGGCGGGCTTCCTGGCCTTTATGTATATTGGGCCTGTTTTCTTACAAGTTAGGCTTGCTCTTCTCAGTGGGCTTGTTCGGTCTTGCAAGATATGGGCCTTTTAGCCTATAGTTTAAAACATGACAATGACATTCCTTCTGCTTTTACTGTTAGTAACAAATTTTCCTTTCTGATTGCACTCTAAAAGTGTAATTACAACACCTTAAGTTGTCATTTGTTAGCTTTAGTTTAAGAATTTATATGCCTCTTTAATTAGATTTTAGTATTGACTAAGTTATTTTGCTTTGTATAGGTTTTGAGCTTAATGTGAAGGGTTTCGGGTGCATTTCGGACGAAGAGAGAATATGTTTTTCAAGACGATGCTATCAAGGTAATAAGCTGTTAAAACTGTGATACAACTAGTTGAAACACGCAGAGCTGAAACTTTGGAGGGTCATATCTCCTAAACTAGAAAGGCTACTGGGGCCTATAATATATTGATTTCATATAACTTTTCAAGAGCTATTCAAATAAGCTAACCGTACTTATGGTAGCTTAACTGTACATACGGTGAAGTCAATTGTACGTACAGTCTTCAGAAAATTCAAACTTCAGAGAGCTTTAAACAGTGTATATGGGACCGTACGAAGTCCGTATGTACGGTCAGCCCTCCATACGTACGATCCTGCCGCCCCCTATTTTATTTTTACTACTATAAATACTGGTTTGTAGCCGATTTTGGAGGATAGGTCTCATTTTTTCTTAGTTTTTCTTAGATTTCTTTGTATCTAGGAGTAGAGTAGTGAGAGAAACTTTATTTTGTTGTATTTTCCTTTGCTTTCCTTCATTTTCTTTGTATCCAAACACTAGTTTTCTTCTAATTAAAGGCAAGATCTACATTTCTTCATACTTTTTCTCATGGATTTAAGTAGCTAAACATCTCTTGGATATAATTGTGGAGATCTACCAAGGATCTTCAAGGGCTTCAATGAAGGTAAAAAGAACTTCAATGATGTATCTTATGTTTTTCTCCAAATTCATTTCAATTGATTTGTAGATCTATAGAACACTTAGATTCATAATCTGTGTTGGTAATTGCTATGCACAATTAACTAATTGGTATAGGAATTACATAATTGATGGTTTGTCTCTATGATTCCTACAATTGAACATCAATCTACACTTAATTGAACATGAATTCGAGTTTCTATGGTCAAAATCCTCCGACTCAAGGATCCATGGAGTGACCCTTGACTTGAGTTATACAAATCTCCATTGAAAACCTTATAGAGAATTAGTGAATTGAAGCAATTGCATCCAAGCTTTCCGTTAATTATTTTCAAATTTAGATAGAATTGTTCTTCATACTTAGTGTGATTAGTCGAAATTGTAAGTACAACTCTCTCATCATTAACATATTTTTGGTTTTTTTTTTTAGATAGTTTCAATTTACTTAAATGACTTTCTAATTCGAATCAATTGTTGGTTGTTTGTTTATGTGATGCCTATATTTGGCTTGGTCCCTTGAGAGAGAACGATACCGGACACTAGCGGTTTATACTTCAATCACGACTCCCGAACTCTTGTGAAAAAGCTCAATTTTACATAATCTTCGGGAGCGATTCAAGTTTTGGCACCATTGCTGGGGATCAAAAGCATAAGGCAAATGTTAACAAGCTGAGGATTGAAGAAGCACTTGGTGAATTGCTTTTATATATAAAAAAAACAAAAAAAAAAAAAACAAACAAAGGAGAAAAAGAAAACTAAACAAAACAGCAAAATTACAAACGAGTGGGAGTTGATCACTCACCCTCGACGGAATCTTCAACTAAGGCCATGGGTAACTTCGTTCTACCCTTTTGTGTGATAGCATGATAGATTTTGACTTTTGATTTTTTCTTTTATTTTAGGATTATTTTTGTTTGATTAGTGTATAATTTTTCATTGCATTGAGAACTCAATTAGTGGATAGGCTTGTGTGCTATTTGCTTATTAGTGGTATTGCTATTGCCTAAGGAGATTGGAGGTTTCGGTTAGTTTGAATTGAATTGAATTAAATTGCGAATTGGTGGTACATTTATGTGAAAATTGGAGGGTTCAGAAGGCAAATTGGTGGAAGGGAACTGTGGATTGATTTGTTGAGGCACGAATTGCCAATTTGTTTATACATTACATCCATCTTCCATTATGCACTTCATTATGTTTAGTGACACATTCTCACACTATCCATCATCCAACATGTCTATGAGGGAGCACCTTGTAGCTAATGTCCTAAGAGAGCCTCCTTGACCACCTCCCAATTATGGGGGATGTAATTGTTGGTCCAATAGGCAACCCAAAAGGGGGGTGAATTGGGTTTCTTTGGAAGATTAATACAAGTTAAGATTAATTAAAATTAATCTAAACAATATAGCAGTGATTAATTTATGTGCAAAGCAATGTAATCAATAGAAGTAAAGAAAACAGAGTAATAGAAGAGAGACACAGATTTACCGAGGTTCAACCACAAACCGTGGTCTACGTCCTCACCCCAAGACCTCCTTAAAGTCTTCTTCCACTATGTAATCACCTATTACAAGATGGGCCACTGATTGACAAAGTGCTCAACTCACTTTACAAAGAACTCCTCACCTAGCTCTTCAAACCCCAAGTGATTTTGTCCAAGTTCCACTCAAACTTACAAGAGTTTTGCTTCATACAAGAGAACTCTCAAACTCTCAATTACAAGTGTATAGAAATATACAACTCACTTTCTACTAAGAGTAGATTTTACATTCAAAGCTCACAAGAATAAAACAGGAAGAATGTTCAGGAATATCAGGTAGATCAGTGATTCTTGTCTCTTGTTGTTTCTTCCTCTTGATTCTTGTATATAAATGCAGTTGGAGGCTAGTATATATACCCTTGCATTGATTCCATCCGTTGGAGGTGGTTGGGTATCATTAATGCGCGTCCAGTCTGTTATAACGTTAAGAAAAATAGCCGTTATAACAGAGGGAGTCGACTCCAGGTCTGTGGAGTCGACACTTCCTGCTTTTGCATTTACTAGACGATGTTCACTGAGTTCATGAGTCCCCTCTTTAGGTCGATAAGGCGACTCCTCGTTCATTCTGTCTTCACATCTTCGGCTTCTGCTGTCATGAGTCGACACTTCATTGTCATGTGTCCGCTCATTGATCGTTTAAACTTCAAGCCTTTTTACTTCTGCTACCAAAAGGCGACACTTCGTCTTTATGTGTCCGCTCATTGTTCATTTCATCTTCACGTCTTCGCGTCTGTCTCCATGAGGCGACACTTCATGACAATGTGTCCACTCATTGTCTACTTGGTCTCCAGGCTTTTTGTTTCTGTGTTCAAGAGGCAACACCTCATTTCCATGAGTCCCCTCATTGTTCAATTTGTCTCTAGGCCTTTTTGCTTCTGTGATCAAGAGGCGACACCTTACTTTCATGAGTCCCCTCATTGCCCATTTTGTCTTTAGACCTTTTAAGTCTGTGATCAAGAGGCGACTCCTCATTTCCATGAGTCTCCTCATTGTCCAGAACTCTGTATTGTATTTTCCAATGATTCAGATCATCTTAGCATAGGTATAAGATCTTCAAGGAGTATGTCATTGAGGTATGATGATCAATCAAATCTCTTTAACTCATCAGAGTTAACTTCTATTCAATTTGAATTGAATCAATCATTGGATATTGATATTCTTCTTGAATCTCAAACAGTCAAAGCTTTATTAGATCAATGTTCATCGTTTCTACTTCATTTCCAAAGCTTTCTCAACTACGTAGAGCTTCACAATGCTTTATTTCTGATTTTCTCTCTTTGTTAGTAATTCTTCATTCTTCATTAAAGATCACTTCAATGAGACTTTTGCAGACCTGATGAAGTCACTTCATACATCTAGTCTTCATTGATCCTTTGTAGAAGAATTATTCACTTGGATTCCATGTAGAGATCAGATATTCAATGTGAGCCATCTTCTTAGCAACTTCAATCACACTGTCTTGAATTGGTCTTTAGCATACCAGATAAAATCATCTCTTGAGCATTTTCCAAATTCTTCAACAATCAATACATCTTCAACTGAGCATTGCACCTCTTCAACTGATCTTTGCAAATTCTGATGAGATCTTCTTTAGGCATTTACAACATCTTCATTCTTTATCTTTAACTGAACATTGCACCTCCTCAACTAATAAAGTCTTCAGTCTATCTTGCAAATCAATCTTCATTGAAATTATGCACACTTGAAAGAAGCTTTAATTGAACACCTTCAATCTCTTCGAATGTAAGACATTTGCTTGAAGTAGAGATAGGCATCATTTCTCAGTTTGGTTCATTGCATAGCTCTTTGAATTCATTGCTTGCTTCTTGAACTTGTTGTGCATTCTCTTTGACATGTATTAGACTTAATATTCAACTTTAAGTTTAAGTTATAAACTTTGTTAATCTGCACACTAAGTAGATTCATCAGTAAAATAACACAAGGTTTAGTTATCATTAAAATCAACATAGGAATTAACCTTGAGTCAACAAGGATCAACCTTGACTCAACAGTAATGACACCCCTTATGGTAGTAATAAGAGCATTCATGAGAATAGTAGTATGAAAACACCTCCATGTAAGTCTCTTAGAGACTACATTTGGGCTAGTGCACTTAGAGCTCAAGAACCATCCAACATGTCTCTTAGGAAATGTCTTAGAGCCAATGATCAAAGGGAGCCTTCTCGATCACATTTCAATCTTAGGGGGTGTGATCAATTTAACATTGGTAGGGAACACGAAGGAGCTTTTTCTACAAAAACTCCTTTGACTACTTTCGTGAGGCCTCGCGAATTTATTACCAATATAAGCACATTGAATATCCATCTCCATCCCAAGAGAGCTTTAATGAAAATTACCTTTGATTTTTACCCTAATCAAGAGCAATTCCATCCAATTGAACCCGCTTATCCCATTACTAACCACAGGAATGAGGATATCATTAACCAAACCATCCTTCCCCAAGACTTTGTGTCTAACAAAGACGTTCCTACGGTGAGTGAGAAAATAATTGGAAATGAATTTCAGGATGAAGAACTAAAAAGGGAGGAGTTCAAGATTGAGGACCTTAAGAAATAGGAGAATGAGCCTAGGGGAGAGGAAGATAATAAGAGAAAAGAGAAGTCTATGATTAAGGCTTCCAAGCAAAACAAAAGTGAGGAAAAAGGTGATGAAGGAACTAGTGAGAGAGAAGAGGAGTCCAAGAAGGTCAAAAATGATGAAGTGCATATTGATGACCCTCTAAAGAGAACAATTGCCTTTGATGATGATCTTGAACCTTTTGATGTTGGGAATGTTCAAGTGCAATAGGATAGTGTTGTTTTCGAAGATGTGTCCCCCATGTTGGAGGATCACGTGACCCCTACCCTTCAGCCTCTAGAACCTATTCTTACCATGCCTACTCATTTGGAGCTTGACACCCCGCTATTAGAACCGACTACTTTTCACCTAGGCGAGCACCTAGAGAGTGAGGAGGGTCAAGAGGTAAATAGAATGACTTTGAGGGGCACCTTAATGCATGATCCTTTGATTCTCTTTCCATTCTATGACCCATTTGACCCATTTGACTGTACTTGTTGTATCCTTTAGTTCATCAAGGATATTGAAATTGATTATGTTTACCCTCGTTTGACCTCCTCACAAGTTGCCATTGTGAACGTGTGAAATGATGGAAAATTTTCCCTTTGTGGTATATGGTGACCTCCTTCTCGTGTGTTTGGGTAGGAGTAAGAGTAGTTTAGATAATTTTTGTTTTTGTTTTTGTTTTGTTTTACTAGTTAGGGTTCTATCTTAGTTGGGGGGTGCACTTAGGCACCATACTACCTTTTCTCTCGCAATTTTATCTCATTTGTTGGCTTGTTTTCATGAATTGAGGACAATGCATCATTCTAGCTAGGGGGAGAATAGAGGTTTTTATCTCTATTTGTGTTTTTGTTTATTTGATTTTGCACTTTTGTTTTTGTTTATTTGTGTTGCTCCCTATTCTATATATAAAAAAGATTTATGATTTCCTTTAGTTAAAGGTAGAGTTTAGATTGCATATATATCTTTTGTTACACTTCAATCTTTTTGTGGTATATTGATTCTTCTCATGTATTATATTGAATGATGATCTTTCAATTACTTGGGATCTTTAGTAAACGGTTGAAGTATCTCATGGTCTCGGTATCAATTCTTTTATTTTTTTTAGCACATTCATCTATATTTTGTTCATGTTGATCTCTAATTATTTATGGTGGATGTGTTGATGTTTTAAGATGTGGGACTATGGCATATTCATGAGATTCAATCTTTGATTTTTGAATGGTTAGACTGTTACATAGATTATGTTTATAGTATGATGAGCATTTCACTATTTGATTTTGATGTTTTGTGAGATGTTATCTTTAGTACACATTAGTGAGGAGATTACACTCATTGAGCACAAATTATGGATCTAACTTCATTGTATTAGTTTTGTGCATTTGTAGGTTTACTTGACTGGAGATCGTCACCTTGTGAGTTTTAGAGTTTTATAACTTCTTTAAAGAGAGATTACATTCACTCAAGAAGATTTCTTAATTCTAATCATTTCAATGGCTTCATTACACTTGCATTTGGCTTATATGCTTTATATTATCTATCATATTGACACTCATATTCATTCAAGATCTATTTCATGTATGCTTTGAGAAATGATTTTAGGCCATCTTTCATCCTTTTGAACCATGAAATTTTTGTTGTTTTTATTCCTCTTACAACCATATCTTTCTGCCTTTTTGATATTTGATCTTACTTGAGATGTGATCATTGATTGGATACTTTTTTTTTTTTTTTTAGTTGAAAAGGCAGAAATCTTCATTCTATTGAAGCTCATGAAAAAGTAAAGAGGAGCTATGTTGTGTAAATGTAAAAAATGGTGAAGGTAGGCAACAAGAGTAGTAAAGAGAAGTGAAAGGAAAAAAATAGATAATGTGATTGAAAACAAATCAAAAGAAAGGTAAAGAAAAAAAAAGAAACCAGAATAAGGGTTGAAGCCTCAAAGAAGCAAGGAAATATGCTAGAAAGTTAGAGTGGAAAAAAAAAAGAAGAATTACTTCATTGATACTACATGCCTTGATCACACATGTATTGTATTCTCATACCTTTTCTTTTCTTCTTATACCTTACCTTGAAACTCTATTGGTCTTCCCTTACAAAGTTCTTTATGATCCAAAAACATGCACTTCATGTGAGAACTTGTTAAATGTGAGTCATTACTTGTCAATCATACTTAGTGATATTTAAGTTTTGAGTATTCTTTCATGAAGTCATGCCAAGTTGATACACTTTCATTATTACGTTCTTTGATATTTGGATTGCTTTCTTGTATAACATGGCATTTACTCCTTTTAGAGCATTCCGTTGAGAGGAACCTTGTATTTAGTTGTTTGAAAGTATATGTCTAGTGAGGATTTGGATCAAAGCTCCAAGGCTATGAATGTGTGAGTAGATACTTTTAAGCTACATTGCATGACTCTAGCACGCACATATGAACCTTATTTTTGTGTTCTTTATGATATAATCTTGCTTACATTGATATTAGAGGTGAATTGTTGAGATTGTTTTGATGCATCTTATGCATCACCACTATATTATTCTAAATTTTAGATTGATAATTATGAATTGATGTTCGTGGGTGTAATCACTGTAAACCCTCACGAGACACCACACGTCTACTAGAGGTAACCTAGGGGTTCAAAGGCTTGATGCATAAGCTAAATGCATTCGGGACTCCCATGAAAGTATAGATTATCATTTATACATACTTGCTTTAGTTTTAGTATTTTACTAGGGACTAGCAAAAAGCAAGTTGGGAGGTGTGATTGCACTCCAAAAGTGCAATTACAACACCTTAAGTTGTCATTTGTTAGCCTTAGTTTAGGAGTTTATATGCCTCTTTAATTAGATTTTAGTATTAACTAAGTTATTTTGTTTTGTACAGGTTTTGAGCTTGATGTGAAGGGTTTCGGGTGCATTTCGGATGAAGGGAGAATATGTTTTTTAAGACGATGCTATCAAGGTACAAGTTATTAAAGTTGTGATACAACCAGTTGAAACACGCAGAGCTGAAACTTTGGATGACCATATCTCCCAAACCAAAAAGGCTACTGGGGCCAATAATATATCAATTTCATATAACTTTTCAAAAGTTATTCAAATAAGCTAATCGTACATACGGTGGCTTAACCGTACATACATTGAAGTCAACCGTATGTACAATCTGCAGAAAATTCAAACTTCAGAGAGCTTTAAATAGTGTATATGGGACCATACGAAGTCCGTACGTACGGTCAGCCCTCTGTATGTATGGTATTTGGACTGTATGTACAGTCCCGGCCCCCTGTTTTATTTTTATTGTTATAAATACTGGTTTGTACGCAATTTATAGATCTCATTTTTTTTATTAGTTTTTCTTAGATTTCTTTGTATCTGGGAGTAGAGTAATGAGAGAAACTTTATTTTCTTGTATTTTTCTTTACTTTCCTTTATTTTCTTTGTATCCAAACACTAGTTTTCTTCCAATTAAATGCAAGATCTACATTTTTTCATACTTTCTCTCATGGATTTAAGTAGCTAAATATCTCTTGGATGTAATTGTGGAGATCTACCAAGAATCTTCAAGGGCTTCAATGGAGATAAAAAGAACTTCAATGATCTATCTTATGTTTTTCTCCAAATTTATTTCAATTGATTTGTAGATCCATAGAACACTTAGATTCGTAATTTATGTTGATAATTGCTATGCACAATTAACTAATTGGTATAGGAATTGCACAATTGATGGTTTGTCTCTAGGATTCCTAAAATTGAACATTAATCTACACTTAATTGAATATGAATTTGAGTTTCTATGGTCAAAATCCTCCTAGTCAAGGATCCATGGAGTGACCCTTGACTTAAGTTATACAAATTTCCATTGAAAACCTTATAGAGAATTAGTGGATTGAAGCAATTGCATCCAAGCTTTCCGTTAATTATTTTCAAATTTAGATAGAATTGTTCTTCATACTTAGTGTGATTAGTCGAAATTGTAATTACAATTCTCTCATCATCAACATATTTTTGATTTTTTTTTTTAGATAGTTTCAATTTACTTAAGTGACTTTCTAATTCGAATAAATTGTTGGTTGTTTGTTTGTGTAACACCTATATTTGGCTTGGTCCCTTGAGAGAGAATGATACCGAACACTAGCGGTTTATACTTCAATCGCGACACTCGTACTCTTGCGGGAAAGCTCAATTTTACTTCATCTTTGGGAGTGATTCATTTTCCATTAACTTGCCGCTAATGATTATAACAGAGTTTGCTAATGTCATCAAGTAAGTTATACTAAATACCCATTTTGCCTTTTTAAAAGATAATTTTACCCTTTACATGAATTATAATAAGGTTAAAAAAAAATGATCTGTACTTGTCTTTCTCTAGCAAACCATCTCTTTTTTACGTGTCAAGAACTGACTGTCTTTGGTGCACCACCTCCATCTCCCTCTGGCCTTCCTAGTTCTCTGTTACTTTCCTTAGCCACTAACCACAGCTGTTAGCCACCATGTTCTTTCCTTCTTTATAGAGGTGTTAACCCTACCACCAAATGTGAGTCAAACTCCATCTTCACCATGCCCCTACTACTTCATCTCAACCATCATCATCAAACCACTGCCTTTTCCTCATCCCTCTTTCTCGTCACAGATAGTACACGCATAATCTCATTATCACCACCTACCTTCATCTCTCAACAAACATTAGCCGCCACCACCACATTGGAATTGTCGATGACCACCACTATGCCATCAATAGCTGTTAGCCATCACCACCATAGCAAACCCATCACAAATCGATCACCTTTACTACACCACCCCGTCACTGCTTTAACAAAGCCATACAATCCCTTTCCTTTATAAATTCAATTAAAGTATCCTTTGATTCGGTACACAAAATCAAATTAGATATTTATGTCTCTCTCTCTTTCTTTCTATATGGTTCTCTCTCAATATATATAATTCATACACACACATATATACATATATATATATATATATATATATGTATGCGTGAGTATGTGTGTGTGGACACACACATTTGGGTTGATTATTGTCTTATGGTTGGAAAGACTTGAAACTTTGTTTCAAGCACTTTATGCATGGTTTTTACATATACTTACAAAGGTATAAAAAAATTGATCTATTACAATTGAATTGGAGAGAAAGAAAACAGGTCAGTATGGGGGTATGCTCTTTATATATATATATATATATATTGGTGTATACTTGTGTTTTTACAGTGTGTGTGTGTTGGGGGGTTGGGGTGAAGTGATTATTTGGAGCATTTCGTGCTTAGCAGCCATGGGAGGGGGAATGTGGGATTGATTGGGTGGTGGGTTTATTTAGCTGGGGAGATTTTGGGGAAAATTAGTCTTAAAATGGGCGGCTTACCAAGTGTTTGATAGAATATCTTACAAATGTTCTATTTTAGACAATGAGGATTGGTGGTTGCGTGAGCTAGTGGTGGTGGCGGAGGGTTATAGTGTGGTGGTGGGGAGGATGGAGTGGTGCTTGGGTGAGATGGTGATGGTAGTTCAGTGACGATCTATGGGTCATGACATTTTTATGACTCTCTCTCTCTTTCTCTCTCTCTAAAATAGTGGGTTTGAATTGTTGGGTGATGTTGGTTTAGGTTTCGTTTGGATTTTGTGGTAGGACTTACATTAACATTAGACTAAGAGTGACGTATTAAGGATTAATTGGAATTGTCCTAAAATGTATGAGAGACACATTAGTGTTTTTGCTTTCTTTGACTTTTGTGAATGAAATAGCTAGTCAACAAGGGGTAAAAAGGTAAAATATCACTCTTCATTATTATGTAGGAGAGATTAGTATCATTTCAGAAATTACAAGGGTATTATTTATTATTGTGAGAAACATCAAGGGAGGTCATTGTAATTTACCCGTGAGAAAAAGTAACAGGGTACTTTCGGTATTCAAAGCGCACTGTCGATCAGGAACCCTAGCTATAAAAGTGGAAGATATGTCATAGCCCGTTCCACCAGGGTTTCCAAAGCTCAGGAAGCTAAAGAGATTTCTCGCTTATCTACTTTTTACTACCTCACATTCGTTCGCAGCCATGGTAAGCCCGCCTCGCTGTTTTCTCTCTCTCTCTCTCTCTCTAGATCTGAGAACTTATTTAACTCTTTATGCTTTCGGATTGCTTGAAGTGAGGCTTGAATCTTCCTTTGTTTTGCTCAGAAAATGTATGCAGGAAAACAAGAGCAACAATAATCTAGCGGCATTTTTTTTTTTTGTTTTAGACAAAAATAACAATGGAATAAGATTCAGAAATACTCTTTTCTTGTCTGTTCTCAGTCCCCCTTTACTTTAGGAATAGAATGGAGGGCTTTTGTAATTGTGTGATAAACTGTGTAAAATTGATCTTATGATTCTTCCATCAATGCTTTTGCTGTATACACACCCATGTGCATGCGAATATGTACATATATGAATTTAATTACACTGGAATAGACATCAGATCCTGTAAATGTAATTGCTCGAAATGCTTTGTTATCCTAACTATATCTGGGTTCTAACTTGAATCTCTTTTCCTGTATTGTACGTCCTTTTATGTTCAAATTTATTGCTTTGCAAATTTTTGCCCCTGAAGACGCTGTTTGTGCTTAAGAAAATTGAATATTTGAAGCATTTACACCCGTTTCTGCTCATTTAGAGAAGGGAAGAAAAATGAAATAAAGTTCTTTGAAAAGAGAGGGAAGAGAGAAGCCATTTTTCTCAAATTCTTTTTCTAGAAGTAAATAAGTGCTTGGGTTAAGTTTGAAATTAAATTATTTTAAGCTCTCACAAGTATACAAACACTTTTCAGTCAAAGTAAGTCATAAAATTTTTATTTTTATTTTTTTCCCGTCCTGTGGTAGTGTAGGGTTGATGAATTTACATATATGAAAATGTTCAGTTTTTCAATACCATATTGGAGTTTCAATGCTTGATTCATTTTTATAATTATTTTGTGATTTTATAGTCAAAGAGGAAGGTCAGGGAACCCAAGGAGGAGAATGTGACTCTTGGTCCCAATGTACGAGAGGGGGAGATTGTGTTTGGTGTGGCCCACATTTTTGCATCCTTTAATGACACATTCATTGTAAGTATGTGACCTTGTTTTCTACCATTTAAAGTTAGTTTGTGGCTTAATCACTTATTAATGCAATGTTTGTGTTACAGCACGTGACTGATTTGTCTGGAAGAGAAACCCTGGTTCGCATTACTGGTATGATGTATTGTTTTTTTCAATAATTATTTGTGGTTGATTGATATTAAAAATATGGGTATTTCACATGAATGTTGATTCCCTTGAAGTTGATTTTGATTTCTAACTATAGATATATAAAATTATCATTTCTAATCTTCTACAACTGATGAATTAATGGCTTTCTGGATAGCGCATATTAGAGCATCTATACCTTGGTTGCTAAGTAATTTTTTGTTTATGAGGACTATATTGGTTGGATATCTGACAAATTAAATGCAAAGCAGTTTGTTAATGTGTATAGATATTGGTATAAACACTACCTGGAGAAAACTTAAGCTTATAATGTCCTATATTTACAACTGTTTCAACAAGAAGCAAACTCTTAAGTTGTATGGCAGTTATCCTGATCAAGTTGTTTCTCCTAGTTAGTGGATTCGATGTAATGAGACACATGTTGATATAAATAATGCATGCTTTTTTGGACAAAGTGTTCATTCAAATTCACATTGTGTTTATTCTATAATTGGATCCCAAGTGGTTTTTTTTCCCTTCCACAAAATTTCAATTTGTTTTATATGTGTCTAAATATGGACATGTCTGTCCAAGCGATGGACATGGGCCCCCCCGCTGCTTGAAATGTGTCCAATTTTATAAGACTAAAGAGAAATAGATACGATTGGAAGCGTGTCAAACACGAGTTGGGGAGTGGCACGAAATCTTCGTGTGTGACATGGTGTCCAACAAGGAATGATAATCTCTTAGAAGTGTCCATGATTCTTAGATTTCCTGTGTGGACATAAATGGTTGTACCCCTATTTTCACACAAACAGATGTAAATAAATCATCAGAGAGAGAAAAAGTGAAACTTTTAGAGACCTTTTCTGCATAAGAAACGCCAAAATCCAGCATGGCTGGTGGGCATCAAACTAAACCTTCAACCTTATCAGACTATGGAATGGTATGACAAACTGAACTGTCCTGAGGTCGATTGAGATGCCTATTATTGAACTAAGAGAGAAGAAAGGGGTGAGGGGCGAGTCCAAGTATTTTCAACTTATGGGTGATGGTTCGTAACCTGTTTAAGAATGTTGTGTACACATACATGTATGCGTGCATGATTCTTTTATTTTCATGTTATTCCTAAGTGTGTTATGTATTATGTTCACAAGAATCAGACTATAAGCTGATGTACCACTGGCAAGTAAACTCCTGCTCTATGATGCATACTGAAAGCACGCTTTATGCTTTCTCTATTTATCCTCTGTTCTGTGACATGTTTTTATGCTTTCCCAAAGTGCAGGTGGTATGAAGGTGAAGGCTGACAGGGATGAATCTTCCCCATATGCTGCCATGCTTGCAGCGCAAGATGTTTCACAACGATGCAAGGTCTTCGGTCCTTTTTAATTTTATGCGTTAGATCATGATTGAATGTAATTTGATGCATGTAATACATGACCCCAAAGAAAGAGGAATTGAATACAATATCTTGCTGATTTTCTTGTCCTTGTCATTTGTGGAGGGAGGGAGAATATAATATCATGTAGATTTTCTTGTCCTTAGTCAATTTTTGACAATTTTTGATTTCCACCAGTTGGTATCTGTTTATTATTTGTTATTGACTTTTTCTTGACCAGTTATTGCTGGTAATTGCAGGAGCTTGGCATTAATGCTCTTCATATTAAGCTTCGGGCTACGGGAGGGAACAAGACTAAGACCCCTGGTCCAGGTGCCCAGTCTGCACTCAGAGCTCTTGCTCGTTCGGGCATGAAAATTGGTCGCATAGGTAGACAACCTCTCACTTTTTTTTAGCTTACTTTTACTTGAATACGGGGTATTGTTTGTAATCTTCTTATAATAGGGCCTTTGGGTGGATGGTTTGTTTAAGTTGCTTGCTTTCTTTTATGTAGCTGTTGTGAAATTCCTATTTGATATTGTTTGTTAATTACAGAAATATTTCACTATCCATTTTGTGTCTTTTAGTCAGTTCCTTTGGGAACCAAATAACACACACCACCCTCCCTCCCTCCCTCCCTCCCATGTTATTAAGGATATGAATTGATTGTAAGACATTGATGCGAATTTGATTTATTTGTGGGACTTACATTCCAGGTTCACTGCCTGCGTGTCACGAAGTGGTCATTTTGGTCACATTTAAAATCTCACCTTTTTTTCTTGGTTTTCTAATCACACAGTCACGATTAGGCATGGCTATGGTTGCTGATTTATTGTCTTGCCCTTTTGCAGAGGATGTGACTCCAATTCCGACTGACAGTACTCGCAGAAAGGGTGGCAGAAGGGGGAGGCGGCTGTGATTTGTCACCTTATGGTCAAGCATGTCAGCAGTTTCGGTTGGGATATTTAGTTCAGCTGCTTCCTTTCATATCTTCTTGGCTTTTTGAACAATTTTTTTGGTTTTGGATGTATGGTTTAGACAACATTTGACAATTTGGAGCGCAAAAAGTTTAAATATATGGAGATACCATTTGATACTGGATTTTTAGCTACATACACTAGCCTTTGCTTTATACCATAGAGCCTGCTGAACCTTGTGACAAGGCATTTGAAGTGTTATTTAATCCCTCAGTAGCTTTGTTTTAGCTGTTACAGTGATGTATGTAGTGAATGGTTTTAGGAGGTTGCAAGGCTTGGATGGTTAACTATATTATTGGTCTTGGTGTATCATTATGATTGGAGGTGAACCTCTTGATGCTTTTAAGCTTCTTGGTGGTCTGGAACATTCCGGCCAGTTCTTGTTTTGAGATTTGGAAAAATGGCCGAGTGTTTGCTCGTTAAAATGAAAATTATTGTTTGTATGTATACTTTTTGGTTAAACTAAGAGAAAAAAGATGTGGCTATGGGAATCATTTTTTTTTAACTCCCCATATCTTTTCTTTTTCTTTTTGTCTTCAAGTTTTTCTTCCAGTTTTTCTCTGTCTAGCAAAGAAAAATGCTAGCCATAGTTGTCTTGTCCCCAGAAGCTGATGGTAAACGGACTCTAGCAAAACTTTGCAGAAACAGTGTTTTGAGTTTTACCATCTGGTAAAAATCACAGTACACATTGCCCAAAATCTCGGGTATTTCATTCCTTTTGAACTAATTCAATGTTTTGATCATCATCAAACCCCAAGTCTTACAAATAAGGTGTGGTTTGTGGAGTATGTTTATCATTGTCTATAGGGTATAGCTTGTTAGGTTTTGAGTATGGTTTGTTGAATATGTTTGCTTTTTATGTAGGTTGTCGGTCGTACGATTATTACTATTATAGCTCGTATGTGTTTATACTTGGGCTATGAATATCACTAAAGTCTTTTTAATTTAAAGAGTCTATTTTTCGCTCTGATTGGTCTAATAACCATAACGGGGCTATCTATGTGTTTTTTGAACTTGACCAATATATCAAAATGCTCAGGTAAAGAGGGAAATTAATTTTTATATTTTTTTCTATGTTTGAATAGTCTAATTTTTATCTTGTACCATTGGTTGGATTCAGTAGAACCGTAATAGACCACCGTGCTATGCATTCACGACAGCTCATTTTCGCAGTTTTTCGTAAATTCTTCTTTATTTTACTTTCTTTATAGGTATGGGCCCACCCCTCCTTGACAAACTCTTGAATCTGTATTAGATAATAAATATTAAAAACTTGACTAGTACACTAAAATATTTAAGTTTCATGAGATAAGCGAGATCAATTCTTATATTTATTTTAAAATTTTTTTTATTTTATCTTTTAAGCTTTTATTTTCTTTTCCTTCTTCTTTTGTCTGATTTTTATTTTTTGTTGAAAATCTTTGGGCTCCCTCCAAAACATGCCCAACAGTGGGCTTTTTGTTTTATAGATTGTAGTTTTGGGCTGAATTCATTCATGGATCGCCAAACAAGACGGATCTGGTCGGACTTTCACTCGTTCCCGGTCTATTGTCATTTACACCATACCATTTAAGAAATTTGACTACTTAATCAAATTTTACTTTGTGTAATATTCATGCACTTTCCAACAACAAATAAATCAACCAATAGTAATTAAACAAAAAAAAAAAAAAAAAAAAACAAAAGAGATAAAACAAAACATAGAAGGAAAGAAACGAAACGAAAGCAGAATAGATACAAAAAAAAAAAACCTTCAAATTTGCAGGAAAATGTACCGTTCGAGTGAAACACTTGGAGGAGACTGTTGAATCGCCGCCAACAAGGAGTCCAAAGCTTTCATAGTCCAAAAGCTTTTAATTTCTGGCCTCTTTTCAACTGCGATGGATATGAAGAGTCTAAAAGTCTTCAAGCAGTTACAAAGTTTTGATATAATTCGAGGAGTAGGGTTTTTTCCCCTCCTTTTTTACCCTTGCAGTTACCGTAGAGTATATGTGTTTGGACTGTAATGGAACAGTTTTTACAAAACTATTTTGAAAATTGAAAATGTCATGCAAGGTGACAGAACAGGGAGTTTCCCACATCTTGATGCTTCTTCTCTCTATTTGCTGCCTTGGGCTTTGGAGGAAATAGAAAAGAAAATTGAACTTTGAGTCTTATTGATTTTTATTAGCAAAACCACTCTAACAATTCTATTGAACTTGGTTTTTGGTTTTATTTTTTCTTAGGTGAAGTAATGGAAATAATTGATGTGTCAACTTTTGAATTTTGTTTCTCAACACTCGCATGGCTAGTACTAACGTAGTGGTGAAAATGACCGCCGGTGTGCTTCGAGGCTTGGAACTGTTGGATGTTGGATGTTCAGTTCTCCATGTCTCTCCCCTAGAATTTTTTGATTTGGTGTGTATATGTGTGGATTGTGCATGAAGTTTAACGATTTGATGGTTTATTAGCTTCTTTTAATGATGTGACTAATATTCGTAGCCTCTTCTGCTGCTAATGTGCTAAAAAGGGTACTATTGTTCCCTATATTGACTTCCATTCTTCAACTTTGTCAGCTGAGTTAATTTATTTCTAGTTGATTTTATGCGTGGAACATAGTATCTTTGGCAGCAGAATTGGACAACATAATAGTAATTTGTTCTGATGTTGTTAACCATACGTTAATATATAAGGAATGTGCCATAGTTGTAAAAACCATGTCCAGAACATTGTCCACTTAGATCTTATGCCTGGTTGGACGGCTGTTTCAGTTAATATCGAGTGTCAACATTTCACGTGAAATTATGTACCATGGAATGTGGATTCTTTTGATTTCATGTTTTAAAGGTATGCAAGCCATGGTCAAGGTAAATTCACTCTGCAACCCATTTCGACAGAGTGTATGAACCCTTCGTCATTAAGAACTATGAAATCACCATAAAGAAGGTGCAATTGTTTAGATATAACACAAGTAGGATGTGGGGAGCAACCGGGCTACTACCCCTCCTCTCAAGTTTTCATGAGGATTTGTCGCTTGTTAAAAATTGTTCTTTTGATGATTTTGTTGCCCAAGAAGTTAGAGTTTGATGTGAGATTAGTGCCCCTCGCCATTTGGAGTAAAGTCCTGTTGAGGTTTTCTTCATGACTTGTTTTGAATATGCCTATGCAAGCATACCCTTTGGTTTGCCGCAACTGTAGGGTGATAGTGGGGTTGCTGTGTTGCGCAAGTGTTTATAGTGCAAGATGTGCCTTTCTGGCACTGTTATAAGCAACCTTTATGTCCATGGCTTAGTCCAAAAGTTTTCTTGTTTAGCAGTAGCGTATCTAACAGTTTGGCTAGAACTTTGCCAAGTAGAAGTTGATATATCAGCAACATATCTATTACCGATTATAAATTGGGAAGATGATTGTATTTCAAAAAGTACAATTAGAGTATTTAATTATAAAATATTATTAATATTTATTTATATATTATTTATTATTTTTAATATGTTTTGTATTTTTTGTATCTTTTGTAGATTCATAATTAAAATCAAACAAAATAAAATAGATATGCATACGGCTCATATTTAATACTAAAATTATATATATATATATATATATGGGTGATATTATTTATATTGTATGTATGTGCTATATGTATAGATATATTTATTATATTATATTATATATATGACCTTGTATTATATATATATATATATATATATGAGTGTGTGGTGTATTGTGTGTATATATACATATACTTACCCGAGTGGAGGTGCTTGATTGAATCAAAAGAATATAAAAAAGAAGGATTGAACGAAGAATGCTCAACGGAGGAACCGGCTGAATGATGACAAGGGCAATTTTTTTATTTAAAATAAATTATAACAATGGCTTTGGCCATTCTATAAAATGGCTGCTAGAGAGAGCTTCGGAGAGAGGGAGGAGTTCGGTCAGGAGAAAAAGCCAGCTCCATTAGTTTGTTTTTATTTTTTGGGAATAGTTTTTCAATTAGTTTGTTAGCAGTTTTTTGGTTAATTAATTTTTTATTTCAGTTTTTTTTTAACTGTTATTTTGTTATAATATATGTTTTTATTTATGAAGTAATTTTTTTTTAAATTATATCTTTTTATTATCACGAGTAGTTAGTTTTATTTTTTAAACCAATTGTGAAGATTACGTGATGGTATCGAGATGATCAATTAAGATTTCTCTTTTCATTCTAAATTTATTTAAAAACTTAGTGTTTTTACACACATTTGATATATTGCATATACGAGTACATGTATGTATATTTTATGCACGTATTGGTTTGGTGTTTTGTAAATAAATTTATGTTTAGAAGTATTGTAATTAATATAATAGTATAAAGTAAAATAAATGTTGGTTTATTTATCATTTTTCAGAGACTTGTATAATTTATACGGGTCCTTTGTCTGGTATATTTTTATATTCAAACCTCTGATAGGGACCTAAAGCTCTTAATTTTAATTGTGGAATTGATTGCTTTTATATTCTTGATAATTAAAATCTAAATCCTTTGAAAAATTTAGATTTTTAATTATATTTGTAATATTTTCTGCCGTGATAAAGTAACCGGTATATGCAAATTGATGGTGATAGTTTTCGATAATAATTTAATAAGTATCTAACTAGAATCTTTGAAAACATTTGCCTTTAATTATGTTTATTACACTTATACTCTGACAAAGCATTACTTAATATTTATGAGTCGATGGTAAATGTTCATGATTTTAACGAAATATTTAAGTATTTGATTATCTTTGAATATTCTCATTTGTTGACTTATGAGGCTCAAGGGGGCCAAATGATTGATAGATAGTAAACCTATATTGATCAACCCAAAAAAGTCAAGCGATCGAATCAATTAGATTCAAGGCTATTTTTAATTTGTTTATTTTTGCAGTCTAGTTTAACAATTATCAAATCTCTCAAAAACAAATATTTTTTTTTTGGATACTATTTCTGCAACTTTTATCCAATTCTCTTCAGCAAGAAGTGAAATTCGAACCGGTTGGTTCAGATTCTAACTTAAGTCGTGTGTGACGCTTCTGTATCTAGCATGGCTTAGTCGGTATCTAACTTATTACTTGGGGTGAATTCTGGCACTAACCATCCGTAATTGTGATATTTCACATAATTTAGAACTCCGTTCCCTTTGGATTGACCTCGTTCTTATCCGGTTATTTTAACTGCTACTTTGCCACACTTGCACTTGGGTGTTTAAATTTTTATAATCTAAGTATAGACAATCAATTTTGAGCACCATGATTGAAAAAGTCGAGCAATTTTTCTACTTAATACACCCAAGAGCAGATATGGTGAAACAGTACATAATAAAAATAATTTGGTAAGATCGGAGTCGAACTATAGAGAACGGATGTAGTAATTAAAATCGAATGACAAACGTAATAAAAAAAATTTTTTTTTTTTTTTTTTGCAGTTTTGAGATGGAAGTTGTTACTAGACATTAACATGTCAGCAATGTACAAAATGCTTTGCAAACATAATAAAATAAAACAGTATTGGATTCAATTGATTTAATTACTTGACTTATTTAGAAATGATCAATACAGATTTACCAACTACAGATCGTTTAGCCTACTCGGACCTCATAAATTAGTAGATGTGTATATTTAAAATAATCAATCACTAGAATATGATGTCAAAATCATGAACACTCGCACCATCGACTTATAAATATTAGGCAATATTTTGTCAGAGTATAAGTATAACACGTATAATTAATTGCACATATTTTCAAAAGTTCTAATTTAGAAACTTATTCAGTTAAAATCGAAGACTCTCATCATCAATTTGCATATACTGAGCTATGCTTTGTCAGGGCATAGAATATTATAAACATAATTAAAAATCTAAATTTTCAAAAGAACTAAACGTCAATTATTATGAATATAACTCGATTTATTCCGGATTAGGATTAAGAGACTTAGGTTCTTACCAGAGATTTGGACATAAAAACATTCTAAACATAGGACCCACATAAAATATACAAGTTTCTAAAAAGTGTAAGTATACTAGCATCTATTTTACTCCTACACTACTCCTAAATTTACTCTAGTATAAACTCACACGAAACTATTATATGCATAAAATATACGTGTACGTGTTCAAGCATGCAATATACTAAACGAGTGTAAAAATACTAAGTTTTTAAATAAATCCGGAATGAAAATACAAACCTTAATCGATCATCTTAATTCAATCAAGCGATCTTTCCAATTGGCTCTAAAAATAAAACTAAATACTCATAATATTAAAAAGATTTGACTTGATAAAAAAAATAACTTCATAAATAAAAAGTATTTAAACAACAATAAAATACAAAATTAAAATTAAAATACTCACTGAAAAAAATTACTAACAAACTAATTAAAAATCTACCTAAAAAAAAATGACTTAATAAAACTCCCTCACAGCCTCTCGCCCCGGCTCTGCTCTCTAACTCTACTTCAGCTTTCAATTTATAATCAATAAATATGAAACTTTTCTTTAGTTAGCTGGCAATGGCCTTTGCTTTCCGCGTCAACCAGTAAAGCGGACTTTCCTCCTTATTTTCTTCTTTTCATTTCTTCAATTCCCACTTCCTCTCACTTTCGGCCTCTTCCTCCATTCATTATTCTTTATTCGATTCATTCAATTATTTTTTTTATATTCTTTTGATTCAATCATGCACCTTTACTTGGGTAAGTATATGTATATGTACGCAATACACCTCACACTCGTATATATATGTATTAGGAATAATTCATGCCTACGATACTCCTTGACAAAATTTAAAATGCAAGCATAGATATGGAACTACAACTTAGACCATAAAAATTTATTTCAAATGATAGTCACATGCATATGATTTTATCGTAATTTTGTGTTTAAGTAAGACTTACAATTAATGTTATCAAATTCTAAAGTCACGTATGAATTTTCTCCTATACCACGAAATCCTTGTGTATGAGTACAAAAAAGGACACATATGCAGGTAGATTACACTTAATAGGACTTAAGAGGCGTTTAATAAAGAAAGAAAAAGAAAAGAAAAACTAAAAACCAATTGGAGTATACATACTTCACACCACAACAAACTGCATATAATTAAAAAAGAAATGAAAACTAATAATTTCAATGTCATTTCTAAAAACATGAACAACCTTATGTATTGTTTTTTCACTTTTACCAATTCAATCTTACAGGGCAATGTAAAAGTACTATATTAATGCAATTTCAGCCCAAAGATGTTAAAACCAATTAACAAAGAATATAAAATGGGAAAACATTAAACATTCAATAAAAAAGATCAATCCCGGATCTTCTAAACTTGCTATTAGATTCTTTCCCAAACTTCTTAGGATGTGTGACATCTTGTGGTTCTTGCAGAAATTAATCTTTTCCATCACTGCCAAAGCAAAAAGAAATGCAGCAGTAATGTGGACTAACTAAAAAGAAGGAAAAACAAATTAATGAGGACCTAAAAAATACAGATAAGTTATTAGCAAGACTATACTACGTTGGCCATATACATTCATTCGCATGGTGACCATATTCTTTCATTCACATAGCGACTGTTCTGCATAAAGTAAACGTACAAAATAAGGCATGCTTAAAGAAAGAATGTTTGGGCATATTATGGTACATTTGCTATAATCTCTAAAATTTTCTAATTTTCTACCATGCTTATAAAATTCACCATGTTTGTCGTGTTTATACCAGTTTAATACCTAGCAGATTGAGCCTATTTCGACTTTCTGTTTCAACCTCAAACAAATTCGAACCCATTTATTTTTATATTACAAAAGAAGATAATTTGTTCAAGCATTCTTCCTGAAAAAACTAAGTGAAGCGCACTCTGCTCACACAAATGACACAATGAAAATTAAAGAAATAAACTTGTACAATTGAAAATAAATGAAAATTAGGATTGAGAAAGAGAAACTCACTTTTAACATGTCAACAGCCATTTCTCTCTCCACTTTTCTCACTCCAAAGATCTGGCCCCTACGGAAATTAAATTAGAGACATCCCAATTCAATTACAAAAAAGAAAGATTAGGAAGCAGTTAAGAGCTAAACTGAGCACAAAAAAAGACTCACTTTTAACATGTCAACACCCATTTTTCTCTCTACCTTTCTCACTCCAAAGATCTGGCCCCTATGGAAATTAAATTAGAGACATCCCAATTCAATTACAAAAAAGAAGGATTAGGAAGCAGTTAAGAGCTAAGATGAGCACAAAAAACCCATATCAAAAAAGCAATAAGAAAATAAGAATAAGGACAAATGACTTAATTGGAAGCAGTTAAAATTTAGACTGTTATGTAAGGTTAAGGGGAGAGACTAACGACAAATGACTTACCAGGTTCAAGCAGGCTTCAACATTATAAAAATAAGGAAGGCTCCCATACTTTTATCTGGATTTCAGTAAAGATTAACTACTCAAGAAATGGGCAATGCTATCATCAGTTTGCATTTTTTAAGCAGAAAACTCAACTTCAACCAGTGAGATTGTAACCACAATAAAAACACCTCTCATAATTTAATCACATAGTAGGTACTAAAACCATATTTAATCGATCACTACAAATGACAACCCAAAACAAATACAGCACAATACTAAAGAGAAAGAATCTTGCGATTTCGACATTATTCTCTTGAAATCCTCTGCATATAACATTGTCATCATATGAGAAAAACTTCAAGACTTCACACACCATAAAACGATAGTGCGATTCGAGGGTGTGCCTGAAACAATAGCAGCAGATTGAATATAAACAATTGGAAAAAACAAAAAAGTAAACAAATTACTATAAATAGAACAAAGAAAACACATAAACACATGAATGAGCATAAGCAGATCTGGTCTGGTTTTCACTGAGCTTCTTGATCTCCATGAGCTTTTGCTGAAAGAGTGACTATTGCTTTATGATACGTCCTGCAATAGCATTCTCTCTCTCTCTCATTTTTCCTCTCTCTCTCTCATTTTTCCCCTGAACCAATGCATGACCTCCATACCAGTGCCAATAGCCCACCGTGGTAGCAACTTTCTCTCTCTACCGAAGCCATGCACCCTCATAATTGTTGAACGAAGCAACCGTCAAGGAACATCATTTGGGTGAAGGCTCTGTCATCAAAGGCTTCTGTCGAGCCCTCAGCATAGCACTTTCTTGCCTCCTCAACCACCTCTGAAACCTTGTTGTACAATGCAGTTGACGGGGATCCTTCAATGCTTTTGACGTACTCCCTTGTAAATTGAATCTTAAATTTCTTCATTGATTGGAGCTCCATTTTTTCATGGTGGTAAGGACCAATGGAAACCACCTCTGGATCATAGCATTTCTTGTTGGACTCCAACTGGCGAAGCATTTGGGGACCCCGGCCCTGTATCTTGTCCTTGGGCATTGTGTTATTTGAGGAGGACCCAAGTCCCAAAGTCTACATCCTTCATTACGGATCTTAGCCACTCATCACAAGACTCTAGGCTCTCATCCCTTTGAGTTACAACACTAAGCATTTCGCACTCATCTGCAATGGCAACAGGTTTGTCCTTGCTGCTGCTGCTTCCTCCACTACTGGATTGTTTTCTCCCCACACTCACAGATAGCTCGCCTGTGAATGTTACCTTCTCACAATCCGCCATTGTAGCACATAGAATACACAACCTAGCTAATTCACTACAACAAATAAGTTATTTAGTGACGAAGTTTATTATGATGGCCATATTTTCGTGGCAAAAAGTGGCATTTTAATAATGAATTTTACCTTGTCGTAAATATGATTAGAGGTTTTCAAAATTATGACAAAAATAACTTCCTCTTTAAAGGGTGGTCATTAAAATAGGATTTACCTTATTGAGTCGAGTTTATCTCGTCACAAATAAAAATACAATTTCAAATTTTAAAAATTCTTCATGTACTGATGAGTTATTCTTAAAAAGGTGGTCCTGGGATGACGTCGTTTTAGGGTCTATTCGAGACAAGTTATACACATCGTAGGAGTTAAAACAAAAAAAAAAAAAAAAAAAAACACCCTATTATGTGTGTTTTAACATCCCTCAGACCCCCGATTACTCACTCTTTGTTCTTGTACAAGCTCTCTCTCTCTCTCTCTCTCTCTCTCTCTCTCTCTCTCTCTCTCTCTCGCGCGCACGTGCGCGTGTTGGCTCACGCTCATGGTCGTCTCAATCTCTTTTTTGTTGACTTTGAATTTTCTTCGTTTCCCTTCGATAGGTAAGATACCATAACTCAATCTCACTCTATTGTAGGTTTGATTTTTGATTCACGTATCAGAAAATCGTAATACAGGCTAGAGTTTTGTTTGTGTTCCCAAATTTCGTTTTCAATTTCATGTTCCTTTGTATTTTTAGCTTTGATTTTGTATGCTATAAATAATTGTAAGTTGGATTTTTAGTAAGACCTGATTCAATATGCAGACCAAATTGATGAGCACGAATAATCTGCAAGAAAAGAAGACAATAAGAATGCGTCGATCCCTTTTGGGCCAAAGGCACTCCAATAATTAAGTTGGCAAGCTTAATCACAATTATTCGAAGTATAGTATTGAGAGTTAGAACTCAAGTGAACGTACCTTGCCCCTTTAGTGTATGGGATATTTATAGGTTTTGGAATACCATGTTTCCTTTAGGAATTGGAGTAACTTTCCTCCTAGGAATCTCCCTTTTTGAGTAGGTTTAATGTATTGAACTTATTCTTTATTTGTCTTAGTCCATTTAGGAATAAGATTTGTATTATGAACCCATTAGTCCTTATAAATTTTGGATTAGAATCCTTGGGCTAGCCCCTTTGGGACTTAGTGTCGGGTCGGCACAGACCTGGCCTGCTAGGTCAGTAACATTAGGCCGATCTCCTTGGGCTGGTCCTCTCTCTGTCTTGGGCTTAACTCCCACTAGGCCCATAATTACACCCAGCCCTTGCCCCCTGTTTGGATTGATTGGGGGATAAGGGCTGAGATTTGGAATAATGACTCGTCCTTTGATCTGCTATTGCTTCGAGGGTTGACACACCATATGGCAACTTCGCACTGGCTCTGCGATTATAGGGTTGTGACGCATTGACTGCCGAGGTGATGGTTGTGTTGAGTGACGCAACTGTTGCTATCTCTCAACCTCTGAACTAGCGACATGGTCTAGCTATAAAACGGGTGACTCCTTGCCCTTCCCCACCATTCTGGCTTGACTTTGAGATTTAAGTTTGAGAGAGAGCAGTCTTGCCCCCACCACTACAAATTCCTTTAACCTTTCTATTTTTTTTTTTTGCCCTTTTATTTTCACGTTCATCCCTTGATGGCAGTTCGCCTTAGGAAGGCTGTGGGTAGCCCGACGGTTATCGCTACCTTTAAGACTAGGTATATGATTGTTGAACAAGTCGACCTTGAGTTGGTTGTCCTTGGCGACTATAGGATGGAAGAGACTAAGAAAAGGATGCCATTCTTTATGATTGCCATCGTAGAGGGCAGCGTTAGGTTTCTGTCACACCATTTTTTAGCAAAATTCCTCTATCACCACAATGTGTCTTCGTCCTAAGTACATTTGAATGTTTATAGGATTGTCATGGAGATACTAGAACTGAATCGAATCCTGGGTGTTAACCTATGCATCGTGTAGCTTGGGTTTTGCTACACTCTGTGTAAGGTCAAGGGTGATAGCTAGAAATTTTACCTCAGGGCGACCGACAAGAGTAGAAAAATAGTGAAATGCTTCATGTCTTTGGGTAAGGGTGTAGATGATGTCAGAGTTTGGGTTTCTGGCCCCTGAAAATTTGGCAATCTTCCTATCGACTAGATGTCATCGGTACGATGCCGTAGAACCCCCAGAGAATTAGGTTTGTGCCGACCTCTCTCTTTTAGTGCATATTAATTTGTACACATCTAATCTACTTTTTTTGGATTTTTCAGAATCTGGTAAAAAGAGTACGAAGAAGGCGACGTGGGGAGTCAACTTGAGCGACTTGCATAAGGTTTTAAACTACCAGGGCGAAGGTCGGCTTTGTGATATTGCAAGGACCCCCCCCCCCCCCCCCCCCCCCCCCCCCCCCCCCCCCCCCCATATTTTGCTTAACTACCCACTTTGGGTTTCTTCCTTCACAGCTGCTTTAGGAATTCCTGCAAGAGTGCTTGCCCAATTAGCAGATGAGGGTGCATCTGGTGACTTCGCAAACATTCTTGTGGGGATCACGATAGAACGCGTGCATCTTGATGATTAAGTAACGATCGCCGATCTACATACTGCAACCTCACTGCCAGTTGAAGGTGCGGGAAGTTGAGTTGTTGAAGGCATTGTTCCAGTGACCTTGAGGGTTGCCTTTCCAAGCTGGGCGTCATTTTAGTTGCCTACAATTCTTGCTGACGAACTTGTCAATACTTTTGGTGGTGAGGATAATTTGATCCATGATATTTCCTTTGAGTGATCAAGTTCCTCTAACTCAGCATCCACATCAACTCTATACATAGTGCCCGATCGCCAAGTTACAGCCAAGATTGGGAGAAAACAGAAATTGGTCTTTCCTTCATCTTCAAACTTCGATTCTTTTGACAAGATGAACTTGAAAGTTGATGCTTAAGAAGGCTGCAAAGTAACTTAAGAAGGTGGGGAAGCCGAAGGTCGGTGCTGTAAAGTTTATACCCCGTTCTTTTGCTGTTGTAGAGGTCAGCTCCTTTGAACCTAAGAAGAAGAAAATGGAGACGAGGTCGGCGAAGAAGAAGTCAGCAGTAAAGGATATTGTTATTGTGCCGATTGCGAAGAAATTGAAGGTTGCGCTGACGGATCCCAGTCCAAGTACTAGTGCTACAACTGACGATGCCGACTTTGTAGTCATTCATCCCAACATCTGTGGCCATCACATGCTGATGCATGATTCTATAATTAACATGGCTAAAGTAGCAATGGGGGTGGTCCAAAGTGCTCTCCAGCAAGTTGACATTGATATGCTGAGGACAAGCAATGACTTGTCGATCGTCCTAGGGGCCTTTCATAACTTCTTTGTGGTAAGTTTCTCCGCTTTCACTCCTTTTTGCTATGTTGGTTTAGTATATGTTTTAAAAGTTATTTTTATTTTCCAGGCTCACTCAATGCTTTGGAGGCCATGCACCGTTACCAGGTTCTATCCGATGAAGCGTCTGAGGTAGCCAATAAGCATGTTAAACTGTGCGATGAACATAAAATACTTATAGAGGAGCACTCCAAGCTCAAGGAGGAGTGGATAGAAACGAAGAAGGCCAAACTTCTGGAGAAAAAGGAGGCTGAAAAGTCTAAGATTTCTTTGAATCAGTTCATTGCCAATCTAAACAAGAAGATTGCCGATTTCTTGATGCTGGAAGATGACAATGCTATACTCTTAATGGATCTATACAAGGCCAAGGCTGAGGTTGAAGGACTTCAGGCCGATCTTGCCATGGCTAAGGCTGAGGCCAAGGCCAGCTATAAGCAAGGGATAGATCTGTCTCAGTCCATTTTCATCCAAGGTTAGTAAGAGGCACTGAAGGAGATGAAGGTTGAGAACTCTTTTCTTCTCTGGAAAGACATCCCTAATTATCTAGAGACAGCAGTAGAGGGTGATCTTGAGGGTCCATTTGTAGCTACAGAAGGCATTGAAGTTCCATTGCATGCAGTTGATGTCTCTGAGACTTAAACGACTAAGGTTGCTGCTAAGAATGGGTCACTTGTTGTTCCACCGGCTGAGCCTGCTATTAATGAGTTAGCTGATCTTGCTATAAAACCCACTGAAGATGTTGTGCCTTAGCTTTAAGGCTTTTTCTATTTTTGCTGAAATATTGGTATCTTCTTTTTTTTCTTTTTAATGAAAGAAAGCTTCTTATGCCGTTACAGTTTCATTCATCTTTGAATGAATCTAGATTTTACTGCTTTACTTGATTCTAGCCTTGATGTTTTTGCTTCCTTCATTTTAGTAAAACCAGATTGTTAACATTTGGTTTTTCTTTTGTTTGGCCGTCAATGGCCCACCTGGGCAAGACCAAATTTTTACACTTAGTTTTTTATAAGGCCTCCATTGGCCGACCTGCCCAACTTGGATATGACCAAGCTTTTACACTTGGTTTTTTGGCCTTCATTGACCAACCTGTCCATCTTGGACAAGACCAAGCTTTTATACTTGGTTTTTTGACCTTCATTGACTGACCTACCCAACTTGGATAGGACCAAGTTTTTATATTTGGTTTTTAGGCCTTCATTGGCCGACCTGTCCATCTTGGACATGACCAAGCTTTTATATTTGGTTACTTGGTTTTTTGGCCTTCATTGGCCGACTTGCCCAACTTGGACAGGACCAAACTTTTACACTTGGTTTTTTGGCCTTCATTGGCTGACTTGTCTAACTTGGACTGGACCAGGCTTTTACCCCTAGTTTTTTTGTCTTCATTAATTCTTTACTTTTAGCATGGCTTTGAACATCAGAGTTGCTGAGTAACCATTAATTCATTGAACATGCACAACTTGTGCGAATAAAGAAAAACATCAAATTCAAATTTTTACTGATAAAATTTCTTGAGATAGTTTTTCATCTGCTGGATTCTTTGTTACCCCCAACACCTTTCTGAGCATTAGGTCTTTGGGTACAAAAGCTCTTGGCTGAACCCGTTTATTGTAGGATCACATGAGCTATTGATAACACCTTGTAAGCTTGAGTAAGGCTGTCTCTCTTTTTTCTTCAATGAGGTCTAGGTCTTTGGCCAAGGTCTAATCATTAAGCTCGGTATTGAATGTTACCGATCTGATTGTGGGGAGTCTAACCTCCAAGGGTATGATTCTTCGACCCCATATGCCATTGAGAATGGGGTTTTACTAGTAGATCTCCTCGGAGTGGTTCTATAAGACCATAGGAAACTGGGTTCTAAATATATTCCTGTCGAACTGGGTGTCGTTATCCAAGACCTGTGCACGTGGTATGCCGAACCTTGTAATTATGTTCCTCCAAGCAAATCTTTTCGCATCTATCTCCTTCATTGTTGATAAAGGCCCTACTTCCACCCACTTGGTGAATTAGTCCAATACGACGATGAGGAACCTCTTGTTTCCCAGAGCTCAGGATAGGGGACCAACTATGTCCAATCCCCATTGGGCAAAAGGCCAAGAGTTGGTAATAGTTGTGAGGTCCTTAGCTGGTTGGTGGGTTAATGGTGAGGACTTCTAGTACTTTTCACACTTTAATACATACTAAGCCACATCCTTCTGTATATAGGGCCACCAATAGCCTTGTGAGATTGCTCGGTGGGCGAGCGACCTTCCATCAACATGGTTTCCAAAGATTCCTTCATGAATTTTGAACAAAATGTCTTGCACTTTGCTTGGATGACTGTAATGTAAATAGGAGCCTGTGAAAGATCTTTTATATGCTCCTTACTGGGTGACAACCAGTACTTTATGGATTTATGCTTTATTCTTCTGGCTTCATTTTTATCTTCGGGTAATTCATCTCTGTCGAGATAGGTAATGATTGGATTCATCCAAGATGGTGCTAGCTCTTCTATGGCCAGTACTTGCTCCTTTTCTTGAAAAATGCTCGAGCTAGCCAAAGTCTCAATATGGATTGTTCTCTTTGAGCCCAACTTCAATGCTGTTGTGAGTGTTGCTAGGGCATCAGCTTGTGTGTTATTGTCGTAGCCGATCTGGTACAGTTTGTACTTGCTGCATTTCTTCAATAGTTTATGTGTCTTTGCTAGGTACTGTGCCATCTTGTCATTCTTTGTCGCGTATTCTCCTGTGATTTGGTTTACAACCAACTATGAGTCTGAATAGATGCTTATCTCAGTAATATCTAGCTCTATAGTTCGGCACAGTTCGACCAGCAGAGCCTTGTATTCTAATTCGTTGTTTGAGGCAGTGCACTCTAGTTTGATAGCCTGTTCAATTGCCATGCCACCTGGTGTAATTAAGACTATGCTTGATGTTGGCCCCCTATCATTGGATACTCCATCCACGAAGAGCTTCTAATGATTAACAGTTTCTCAGAGCTCTATAGTGGGATCGTTTTTTGGTAGCTCGGCAATGTTTGTTGCATTGGCTTCCTATGGCAGCTCAATAGAAAATTCAGCAATAAAATCAGTAAGTATCTGACCTTTTACCGTTGATTTGGGTTGGTTCTTGATGTCGAACTCGCCCAATTCCACCACCCACCTTGTTATTTTGTTAGATAAATCTGTTTTTCGGAAGAGTGGTTTCAACTAGTGATCTCTGAGGATGATGATAGTATGGGCTGAAGTAATGTACCAGCTTACGTGATACCATCATTAATGTGATAGCCAACTTCACTATGGGTAGATACCTTGTTTTCGACCCCAGGAAAGTCTTACTAATATAGTAAATTGGCTTCTGTTGTCTATCTTGTTACGAAATAGGACGATGCTGACAACATGCTCTAAGATAGCTAAGTATAGGTAAAACTCTTCATCTTCAATTGGGGTGGAAAGAAGTGGTGCCCGGGCCAAATAGCTCTTCAGATTGGCGAGGGTTTGATCATAATCAGGTCCTCAGCTAAACTGCTCTTGTTTCTTTAGGAGTTAGAAAAATGGCTGACACTTATCTAAAGATTGGCTGATGAACCTGTTAAGAGCCGCCGCCATCCCAGTCAACTTCTAGACTTCCTTAATGTTCTTTAGGGCCTGGATGTTCTGGATTGCACTGATTTGTTGTGGGTCTACTTTAATTCTTCGGTGCATAACCAAGAATCCTAAAAAATTTTTCGAGCTTACTCCGAACACACATTTGGAGGCGTTAAGCCTCATTTTATATTTCTTCAGGATGTCAAATACTCCTTTTAAGTTGTCAAGGTGGAGCCTGTCGACCTTGATTTTGACCACCATATCATCAATGTAAACATCTACCGTGCTGTCGGTGTGCTCTTTGAATATCTTCGTGACCAATCTTTGATAGGTGACACAGGCGTTTTTTAGTCCAAATGGCATAACTATATAGCAAAAAATACCCCTCGGGGTGATGAAGACGGTTTGTTCTTGATCATTCTCATGGAGTGGCATCTGGTGGTACCCCCAATAGGCATCTAGGAAGCTTATCTTCTTATATCCGGTAGTTGCATCTACAAGCTAGTCAATCTTTGGAAGAGGGAATGAGTCCTTGGGGCATGCTCTGTTCAGGTCGGTAAAATCCAAACACACCCTCCATTTGCCATTCTGCTTTTTTACCACCACTGTGTTGGACAACCAGCAAGGGTAAAAGACTTCCCTAATTGCCCCTGCTTTAAGGAGCCTTTCTACCTCCTCGATTAATGCATCCACATGCTGTGTAGCTGCCATCCTTCCTTTCTGAATCACAGGTTCGACAATGTGGGTCAACATAGAGTCTATGGCAGGCTACCTTCGAATAAATTCCTAGCATATCATAAGGAGTTCAAGCAAAGATTTCAATATAGGGCGTCAACAATTCAATCAGCAATTTATCTTCGTTCTTGGACAGGGATATGCCGATCATAAAGTACTTCTATTTGTTGTGCCCGTTTATTTCTATCTTCTTCAAATCTTCCACGGCCTTTTTTTCGGGTGTCTACCCGACATTGTTAATAGTGGGTGTGTCTTTATGGAGTTCCATCATTTGGACCTTGCCTGCTTTTATTTTAGTGGTGCAAGCCGTCAAAAAACATTACTTGGCTACCACTTGGTTTCCACAAATTTCCTTTATTCCTTTTGAGGTTAGGAAGCGAATCAACTAGTGGTAGGTGGATGGTATGGCTTTTATGAGGTGCAACTATGTCCGACCCATGATTGCATTATAGGGGGAAGGAATGTCAACAACTAGGAACTCCATCTGAAGTGTAATTCCTCCTACGACTACATGTATTGTCATTTTTCCCAGTAGCTAGACTGGGTTCGAACTGAAGCCGATCAGAGGGTTGAGGGAAAGCTGTAAGTCAGAATCCCTTAGCTCCAATTTCTTAAAATGGTCGTAGTACATGACTTCAGACGAGCTCCCTTGATCGACCAAAATTATCTTGACGTCACAATCCCCTAATTGCAATGTCACCACTAGTGCGTCATTGTGGGGAGTTTGAACTCTTACTAGATCATCATCTGTGACGGTTATGGCCATAGGGCTGCTTCCGAGTTTGACTTTCTTGGTTGGGGGCTCGATTTGTATTACTTCCTTTAGGTGTGTTGCTTTCTAAATCTTAGCTCGATATTTATGCGTGTCTATCTCTGCTGATCTCGCCGATCCATGTAGCACCGCAATTACCGAGGGTGGCTTTGCCCAGGCCTCTTTCTGTGGGGCATCATCTTGCTTTGCTTTGATATGCTTTTTGCTTAGTTTTCTCTTGGTCAATGTACTGGTCAAGATGTCTAACTTTTTCCAGTTCTTCCAAGTAATTTTTGAGGTACCTGCAGTGCTCCATTTGGTGCCCCTTTTCCTTATAGTAGGAGTAAAACTTTCTTTGGTTCCGTGTTGTAGGGTCTTCTGCCAACTTTGGCAGCCACTTGAAAAAGGGATTATCACGAATCTGGGGTAGAATTTTGTAGATCGGGTTATTAAAGACCTTGTTAACACCTTCAATCATTTTTCTGCCTCGATTATTGTTTTCTTCATGTCGGGGCTTCTTACTTCCCCTTTCGTCTTTCTTATCTAGTTTCTCGCCAACCTTTTCCTAGATCAACTGTGCGACATCTTCCTCAACTCTGGCATACTGTTCAATCTTTAACATTAGGTCCTGTACCCCACTAGCTGGTTTTTTCATTAGGGATTGCTTTAGTCGATGCTCCTTGGGAAGGCCAATCTTGAATTGTGCAACAACTAACTATTCTCTGCACTTCTCAATTTCGTTATAGGCCTTCCACTAGCGTCTTGCATATGCTCGTAAGCCTTTGTCATCATTCTTCTGTAAGGTCAGTAAGTAGTCTACCTTCTTAGGCTGCCTGTTGTTTGCGATGAAGCGTGTGGTGAATAGCTCGGCGAATTATTTTCAACTTGCTATTAATCTGGATAGCAACTTGTCGAACCATCGTAAAGCTACTTCTCTAATACTTGATGGAAAACTTTGGCGATGTGAACTTTCTTAGAGGTTGGCGGGCCTTAATCTCTTCTATAAAGGGTGTGGATGCGATCTGATCAAGGGCTCTTCTAACAATATCATGGGTTGTTTGTCCCTTACAGTGCTTGTCCCTATTGTCTAGCTGCTCATTCAACCATTGGTCCTAATTTTGCTATTCTGGATCGGCTCTTGCCAGATTTCTTGCTAGTGTCCAATTCTCCCATGTTGCCAATCTTCTCGTTTGTCCTTGTAGTGTCCAGTACTGGAGGCATAACTCATAGTCAAATGTGCAGCAAGGGGGCTCGTTCTTCTTGAATTCATCCTCCTTTTTCTATGCCAATCTGGAGATATGTCAGAGTCCCGTCCATCTCTTCTAGCAATTGCCTCTCTTATAGCTTCAACTGTTGACCTGAGATGGGCAATCTTTTCGTCCCATTGCCGGAGTTCTTGCTCGGCTGCTTAGGGTGAGAAGTTACTAGGCAGACATCCACTGGAGGGCGAAGGGTTCAAGTTCCTACGATAGCTCTTCTGGCGATTTGAACTTCTAACATATTGTGGAGCCCGCCATAATTCCTTTTGTCTTCCCTGACGATTACCACCAGAGATT
>CM065392.1:28630000-28675000 GCA_033060915.1 Euryodendron excelsum
CAACAACTCCATCAGAGTCTCAGCCACCTTCTTTGCATGCTTGTCCCACTCTGTTCAACAATTAATCTTTGTTGGTTCATTGTTGGAGTTTACGATAACAAGATCGATAACGGGGATTCCGGTGCATGTCGAAGACTTTTTCAGGTCAGATAGAGTTTCCAGAAGGTGAATGAACATCCTGGGCAGCCTCGGAACTAACAAGAGGGGGAGGGGTGCCCCCACCTTTAGGATGGCCCTTCTGTAGATAGTATATATATCTAATAACCTAACAAAATTCTATTTTATTGGCATCCTTCATAATTTGCAATCCTTCTTAAGGCCCTAATCCAATAAAGAAAAATGTTATTCTTCCAAATAAAATTGTATAGCCAGAACAACATGGCAGTGAAATTTTTGTAGTAAGAGTTATTCAGTGTTTTGTTTTAAAATAAAAAGCCACAATTCAACTAAATTATTCTATAAAAAATTATGTACAAATTTTATGTTTGTATAAATATTTTGTACAGCGGATTATGGATAATACCTTCTTTTCTTTTTGTACATAATAAGTCAATAAAATTCACAATGAGTGCGTTTTATAGTGTGCTTATGCTTACGTTTTTAGTTTTATTGTAATTACAAAATGATTTTTTTAACCATGAATATTGTCAAAACTAGACTTTGTAATGAAATGAAAGATGTTTTTCTCACAAATTGTTTGATTTTCTACGTTAAAAAACAAACTATCATGAGATATAACATAATATCTCATAGATAACTTCTAAATTTGGATATAAAGTCAAGTTCACTTTAGCAGAAGATTGAGTTCAAAATGTACTAGAAAACCAAAAAAAAAATTTTTGTATTTTGTTGAGGCAAAATTGAAATTACTGGATTTACTGTTTATGTAGAAATTTAATATTGTGTATGCGTGGATTTAACTTTAAAAAATTATATCTATTTGTAAATTTGTGTTTTAAATTTTGACACTCAATGAAATAAAATTACGATTCCACCCCCGACCTTAGGAATGGTGGTAATGCCCGAGTCGAAGAGACCATTGACACCGACCTTGGAATCGTCAAATTCCTTCATCCAATCATAATTGGAGGTTTCACCAATGCTGTCTGCCTCCCTTTCTCTCTCTCTCTCTCTCTCTCTCTCTCTCTCACACACACACACACACACACACACACACACACACACAGAAGGCTACATAGCTTAGGTAGAATTTATACAGAAGACATTATCGTGGTACGTGCATATACCATACATATCACTGAGGTGGTAGTTGAGTTGGTTTGAGTAATTGGGCTTAAAACGTTCTTTTCTCAACGGTTGTCTGTTCAAATTTGTTTGCGGTAGTGGTTGCGTGAATCAAATGCTGTTGATAAGGGGTTGAATATCGCTTGCATTTTAGTAGGGTTATAATGACGGGCTCGTTTTTTTCAGTAATTATGGTTCAAACCAGACATTCAACAGCAGGTGAGAACCTCTATGGTTATACCCAAAGGGATTTGCTACACTGGTTGCCGCTTCTCACCTTTTTAATTTAGCAAAAAAAAAAAAAAATTAAATACATAAATTAAAGGAAAGGGTAATGATATATACAATCCCATCTCTTAATTTCTTTTCTCTAATACAAAACTGTAGGACTCACATTAGTAAATAGAATATGCCAATATTGCAAAAAAACTTATATAGAAAATCCCACCAGAATAATGTGGCAATGTTATTTCTGTAGTTAAGAGCCACCATGATGTGTGTGTTTTGTTTTTACATGAATAAATTTCATTCAACCACATCATTCAGGTAATAAATTCTGTATAAATTTTCTGTTTGTAGAGCATTACCCTTAATAAATTCATATAAGACCAATTTACTTGTTCCTAAGAGTGAGAAAATGAATTGAGACATGGGATTATGTAATCTATTCACTTGTGTCTAAGGGTGAAAAAAGGAGTGAAAATATGGGATGAGAATGGGATTACATAATCCATTCACTTACGTCTAGGAGTGAAAAATGATATTAGGAAAATGCTACACGTAATCCTTTTTCTCACTCTTAGACACAAGTGAATAGATCCGATATAAATTTATTGATGTGGCCCCTACAGCCTAGTGTCTAGGAGTGAAAAAAGAAATTGAGAAATAGGATTGTATATAATATTACTCATGATATTATGTCTAGGAGTGAGACATAATAATTCATATGAAGCTTATTCACTTGTGTCCATGAGTGAGAAATAAAATTATATATAGTATTACTCTAAATTAAAACAATTATATGTTTGATAATGTTACATGATTAAAAGTTCATACATACCGTGTATAAAATAATGTTGTTGAATAGGAGTCTTTTATTTAAAAGCAAAACACTCGTAGTGATGATTCTTTATTATAAAAATGTCATCACCACGTTGTTTTAGTGGCAATTCTTTTACAACATTTTTAAAAACAAATAGCATTTTATTTATACAGTTTTTAGAAAATAACTTTCTTATAGAATTTTCGTACAAAAAATATTATCAAAATAATGAGGCAATGGTATTTTTCAAACTATTAGCCAAAATTGTTGGCATTTTGATTTAAAATGAAATTAAGCCACCTTCCCATTTTTCCATATATACATGTTTATATTTTTCATTTCAATACATTATGTAAATAAAGTAATCTCATAAATGGTGCCTAGAATATGAGAAAAACAGAAGTGAAGTAAGAACATAATTTTAAAATGTGACAGCTTAGTAAGCTGTCACATATAATTCCTCCAATCTATTAGAGAACATCTTTTTTCTTTTTTGGTGTATTGTCATTAGTTGCCAGGAAACTCATTTGAGGGAAAAGAGTGTGCATTTTTAGGATAATGTGCTTTTGGTGCGAGTATAGAATTGAGTTAAAAATTTTGAAACTTTTTTTCAAAAATGGGGAGGAAACATTTTGAAAACTCTAGAGAAACGAAGAGAAAACATTTGGGATGTGAAAAGCCTAAGAGTGTGGATTTGCCTAGATTGATTAATTAACCTAATTAATTTAACTATACCAAAAGGTGAATGACCTAGGTACATCAATCTTATGGGCAACTTTAAAACAGTAAATTAAAGGACAAGGCACACAGGATTTTAGTGTGGATACACTATCAATTAGGAAAAAAATCACAGGGCCACACATAGCTACTAACGTACTTAGCACTATAAGTTTGAATAGTTACAAGAATAAACTTACAACCCAACCCGTTAATCCACAATTTCGCGTTGATCCACAACTATGATAGAAGTTTCAGACTTGATCACTAGATACCCATGATTTACCATTCTCCCGTGCTATCGACGTTAACTTTTGGAATATGCCAAAAACGATATGTGTGAAGGTTTGTTGTTGATAGAAGAAACACTCCAATAAACATGAAAGCATAATAAAGCTCTCTAAATAGCTAGATAATCTCTCTGATTGCATGTATACGAATTATGAAGTCTTCAAAGCCTTTATATAGAGCCTGGAGTATTCGTAAAGCCTTGGACAAAGTGTACGTCGAAGTAGGAAATTATTCCAAACCCAACTATGATAGGAATTTTGGAGTCCCTGCTCTGTCATGCATTCAGACGGTCTGACCCGCCGTTCGAACGCGAACGCTTGAGTATGCAGTTTAGATGCTCCTGCCATTCTAACGGTCTGATGATTTGTTCGAATGCTCTGCATTTTTTCAACCTCTTTGTTTTGCCTTTACTGCAGCACCGTAATTCATTCTTACATTTGACACATCTATTTAAATGCTGAAATTACATACAAAGTGTTTTTGCTCAGAATTAGCCGATTTAAAAACCTAATAGGATTCTTGATGAAAACTCTTGAAAAATTAAGAGAAAACACTATAGAAATTTGAAATATTAACTTTATGTACTTTTTTCCCGTAAGTTCTAATCACTTATCTATGAATTCATTCATGTAAGCTTATGCTAATTTTTTCAAATGTTTTCACTATGTTTTTTTAAAGGTCTTCTTTAAGTTCTTTAAAAGCTTCTTAATAAGATTTATATTAAGTTTTTCTATTATTTCCGGCTTCTCATTTTCTCTTATATTTTTTTGGTTACATTTTTCGCTTTCATCTTTTTTAACGTTTTTCGTTTTTATTTCTCCTAATGTTTTCCTCTTCCGCTTTTTATATTGGTAAATATGGTACATGTATGAGAAGAAAGGAAACGTAGAGTATATACAATTATTGCTACCTAACTATAGCCTTGTTTCCCTGACAAAGCCTTATTTCAAAGTTAATGCAGACACAGATTTTTTTTAACTTTATGCAGCAACTCATGTTGAGCACTATTACACATAGCATTTTTCATTAAAAACGCTATTTGAAATAGCACTCAACATGAGTTGTTGAATTAAGTTGAAAAGAGTTCTTGTGGCTGTATTAACCTCAAAATACAGCCTTTTCCGAGAAACAACCCCTAACAACAGACAATAACAGTTGTATTGCTATGCAGAAGCATTTTTGTCATGGCTGTAGAATCTTAACTCGAAGCCTATGGCATGGCATCTTATAGACAGATTTTTCTTCCAACCTTGGAGGATTGTTAAAGGTAATTTGGTAGGTTGAGCATTTTTTTCATGTTCGATCGGTATGATCTTGACTAGGAGCCTATGGCATGCCATTTTATGGACAGATTTTTCTTTGTACCGTTGAGGGTTGTTTAAGGTACCAATACGTTGCAATCTTAATTCTTGAAACAAGAAAACAAAAAAATTTTGGCTATTGGATGGAGATTATTGAAAAAACTTAAGTGTACAATGGTTGTTACAAATGTGATATGTAGTTATTACCAGAACCGGTCTCTGATAATTTATTGAAAGGGACCAAGGTTAAAAAAAATTTAAAATTTCGAGAGTTAAGGTAAAATTTTAGGGAAAGCCAATACACTATTTTGTTTTATAAATATTCAAAATATATGGGACTTAAAGATAATTTTAAAAGTTTAGGGAGGGGCGGCCCCCTTGGGCCCTAAGGGAAGTCCACCACTATAATTATACTACAGTGAGATGATACTTTGTAGTAACTATCTTATATTTAGCAATAATTGTAATTAGTTCAATTAATAACTATGATCCGACAATGTTGTCACCAAATGTAGGATAAATAATGCATCAGTGCAATATGAAATTACGATGTGGTTTGGTTTTTTTTTTTTTTTTTTTTTCAGTGCTTCAATCGGTTCTGGTTCTGAAATTTCAAGAACCGACTAACTTTATAATTGCTAAAGTTTCAAGAACCGAGATGATTTTCTTTATAATTTTCTGTTCCTAGAAGTATAAAAGAGGTGGTTTACTTTATAATTGATTTTTTGTCCTTAATTGTTAAAATAAATCAGGGAGGAGGTTTCTGCCCTGCAATGAATTAGAACAGTCCAACATCATACCGAAGTAACTTACTAGAGGGCTTGCACCTAAAATGCTAGGCCCCCAAGTTGAATTTGGCCTAGCTTAGTAGTTGGGCTTCTATTGGCCACATCCAAGATTAGTTGGCATAGACCAGAAGGCCTATTTTATTTTGTTTTGTTTGTGTGAAACTGTTGATTTTGTTTTTGTGAACTGGTGGCCTAAGTTCATAATATAATATTCATTTGAGCTTATTGATAACCATGACTTGAATGGAGTCAATCTGAACATGCCGGTGGCAGGTGTGGGCCTTGTCGGTCACGCCCATGAGGGTTGCTAGTGCTAGTCACCCCACCACACCCTTTTTTCTTAGCAAAAAAAAAAAAAAAAAAGAATGGAGCCAATCTGATTAATTTAGGTTTGGTTCTATTTAGTGGTGTTTGGCTAATTTGGAAGGAAACAGAAGAGAAGTAACGTGATTCTTATAATTTTATTTTAAATATCAATTATACCTATCTATTTATTACTAAAAAAATTTAAGATTTAATACCTAAGATACATATAACAGTAAAAGAACATTATACACCTCCCTTCCTTAATTAATTATTTTTAAACTAAACAAAGAAGAAATAAAAGTCTCTCTTTTTCGTTGATTCACCAAACAAGAGAAGGGAGACTTCTATCTTTCCTTCCATTCTCCTTCATTGCCTTCTCCTCCTAGTTAACACACTTTCACTTCACTTCACTTCCCGTCCATCCAAACAGAGCCTAGTCAAAAGTTAATGAAGTCATAATCGTAACATGGCTAATCATGTAAGACTAAGATATCATACGTTGAATACTCTCATTCATATTTCAAAGTGGAGCCCATATAAGGCTAAAAATCTGAGATTTTTAAAGGCGAGCTGCACGCCCGTGGGACCAATGACAGGAATAACATTTTGGATAGATGTGGAAGCAATATCAACTTGCTTTGTTTAGAAAGGTATGCTTCAAATCAAAGGGCTAACGTGCTTAAACGAAAGGGAAATGTTAGGAAAAAAACAAATCCACACGTAAATGATATATGACAATGATGGTTTCGAAGCAACTTCGATATCGATCTTTTTTTTCTGGATTCATTGCATTTGTTCAGTAAAAACAAATTGGCTTTATGCGTGAATAGTAATTCATTCATACAATAAAATTTACCGCATTTGTGTAAACAGTGGTCTAATATAAGTTAGAGAAAATGTTTAGATACCTTCTAATAAAATAAAAATAAATTAGCTTTATGGGTAGGACGGAGAGGAGATATTTTAGAAAATTATGAATTATAATTTTCTAAAAAAGTTTTATTGATATTCCCCTAAAATATGTTTTGTGTGTAATAGCTTCAGTCAATCATGGCCTTGGCTTGGTTTGACAATAACAGTGATATGTCTCTAAATTTACAATAACATTTTGTTTTCAATAAAATTTCAATGTTATATCTTATGGTGGGTATTGTAAAGACATATTTCATGAATCAAACTGGAAAAATAGTGATTGCATGTAAGGAAGCACTGTTTTATTTCCTCCTTGAAATTAAGGTGATAGGAGAGCACATGTTGAACCTAATCTTAGGATTCTACAAAACCTTATTCACCTTGGCATTTTTAATATCAACAATGACTTGAAGCATGAAAAAGATCAAAGGTAGAAGCACTTAGAAATAAAGGACACTTATCTAGTTTTGGTCCTTGTAATAGCAATTCATCACATCTCCAAAACAAATGGCACATAAGGCTCAAATTGTTTGAGGGGAAATCACTTGGAATATTTAAATCATTAATAGAAAATGCAAAAAATAAATTTAGAAAAGACCTTATTCAAATGAAAAAGTCTAATAACATAGAGAACTAATGCAAGAAATTCCAACAAAGGATGTTGGCAATTGCATTTAGTAATTAAGAACTATTTTGATGAGTGTTTTACTTTAAAAGTAAAACGCTTCATTCAACCATATTATTCTATACAAAATTTTTGCTTAAATTTTCTTTCTGGATAACATTACTCTATTTTAGTGACATAAATATTGTAATTGCTATAGGGAGTTTTTTTTGCCAAAATAATACTCTTTGTAAAAATAATTCCCTATCTAACAACCATTGAAAAATAATTCTCAATCTAATATGATTTGTGCTATCATCAATATATTGAAAATTGGACTGTTGAGCGAACCGAAAAAGAGACTAGTCACTGATCACTAGTTCAATCGTTGAGTCAATCGTTATTGACCCGTAATGTCATAATTATGCCATTAATTTATTTATTAATAGTAATAAAATGTTTTTTATTTTTCTATACTAATTTTGATACTTAAAACTTAAAATTTTGCCTTAAAAAATTGAACCGAACGGTCCAACAATCAGTTTAACCACGATTTTTGTTAAGTTTGACCAAAACAAGTTTAGAGAACTAATCGAACAGTTTCTTTGACCGATCAACGATTCAACCAATTGAATCGCCCAATGCTGTTCGGTTTTAAAACATTGGGTACCATGCTCCTTTATTGGAAGTTTTATTTACATGTTGGATTTTTTTATCGTGAATTGTGATAAAAACTAAAATATATTTATATGTATATAATATACATAAATATATATGTATCTATATCAACTATCATTCCCTATAATGCAATAAATCGACACCATCATTCTAGTATCTTTGACTCGTGATTAACCAATTGATCAGAAGGCAAAATTAATCAAAAGGTGAAGAAATTTATTCATCAGACTTCCCCCTCTATTTCTGACTCTTATGTTTCTCTTTACTCATCTTTTTCCCCTCTCTCCCCAAATCCCTCTCCCTCTCCCTCTGTTTCTCTCTTTACTCATTTTTTTTTTTTTGTTTTTCTCTTTATCCATCTTCACCCATTTTGGAGGTGGTTCAATGGTGGCAGTGTTGATATTGTGGAGAGAGAGAGACAAAAAGAAAGAAGGAAATATAGAAAGAGAAAGGGAGGACCTGATGGGCAAAAAAATAGAAAGAGATAGTAAGAAAACCCCCAGTCATGGTCACCATGGCTACTAATGCCACCATCTCCACATTCCAATCTCAGTCCAACCACCACCCATCTGCAAGACCCAGTGTTTAGAAAGAGAAAATTAGCTTAACCATCTTTAACAAGTTAACTGATTTGATTTTCATTTCATCAATAGATTTGCTTTACAGTCTGTATCAGAAAACCTTCTTTTGTTTATGTTCTCACGTACATATATACATATATATATAGCAATATAGGTATATATTTAGACCCATATAGCTTCAGCTAGTTGTGTGACTAAGTAATGAGAGAGACGGCTAAATAGAGAAAATGGAGAATTGTGTTTATAGAATTCCATTGAGGCAAGTGATTTCAAGCACTAACATGGAAATAACAGAATTCAATGGTAATAATGAGATCTTGTAATAGCTTCTCAAAGTTGAGATTGCTTCCTACAGTATATTTTTGCTTTTCCACTTTAGATAGAAAATTTCATTATGTTTTTATTAAATTTATTGCAATAAAAAAATCCAACGTGTCAAAAAAAATTCCAACAAAGCACTTAAGTGACATCAATAATGTTAGATTGGAAATTACTTTCATAAAGAGTGTTATTCTGGCAAAAAAACTCCTGACAGATGGTAGATTGGAGTTTTGGACAGTAGCATTCTACCTAATCCACATTTTCATCCTCAATGGGCCAGAAAGATGAATTAGTCTTGATGAGATAATTAAGGAAAATAAGAAACTACTTTTGAAATTTCTGATTTTCCAATCTTGTTTTCTTTTAAAAAAAATCTGATCAAATAATTTGAACAAATTGTCATGACGATGGACTTCAGTTCTTAAACACTGTAATTAGCCGACCCAAAAGAAAAAGAAAAATGAAGAAGCACAGTATATATATATAAATGCATGCCTGTGTTTGAGTGCTTATTTTAATAGAACTTAAATAGCAGTACAAATTTATTAAGTCAAGAGTGAGTTTCACAGTGATTATATACGTATATATAACCAGTTCATATCACAAACACACGCACATATGAAAGCAACTCACATTCACTCATGGGGATATCTTGAAATTATTATATATCTCACAGCATAAGCTTCTCCACAAGAGACTTGCTGTCCAACCCTTTGCTAAAGAAATTATCGTTGAACTCTTTCACAGTAAAGTTTCGATATTTAGCCGGTCTCTCAGCTGTTAACAGCTCTGGAAAAGGTCCATGGCGACGAGATTCATCCCGTTTATCCATGTTGAAAAATTCAACGACTGAGATTCGAGGTTCTTTCAGGGAGTTGGCCAGCACCCGATGCTCTACGCTTTGGTATTCGCCGTTAGAGATAATCTGAAATATACATTGAAGGATGGAGTGAGTTCATATGTATATATATATAAATATGACATTAAAATGTAGACATGAAAGTTCCAACATATATATACAAAAAATTTCATCAGAATGAGATGGAATTCGAGCACACTAAAAATTACAGTCTACCTTGATTGGTCTTACTTGTATTTCAAAATGGTCTTGTATTTCAAAATGACATGACCAAAGTTTACTCGTTCTTTATTAATTTTTAATTTGTATAGCTTTACCATTATAACAAATCACGTACATTTTTTCTTTCCTTGCACCATTCATTATACTAAGCCCTTCCTCATTTTTCTTGTTTGTTTTTCCTTTCCCGATCCAATGGTGATATGTTACATATAATGGTAGGTGGAGTAGAGGTGGCCTTCCCCCTGCCTAATAGTATGAGTAAATATTAGGTAACGGTGGTATCACATCATTATACTGATGTGGTATAACGAATCAATAAATTAGAGCTATATAATCATGTAAATCCTAAATATCAATAGTGTTATTGAGTTTAAAGTTTAAATTTGGTCGCTTAAAATAAGATGATTAGGATTTGAAACAAGGTATGACTATATATCATTGGCTCATTGTACCACATCATCATAAGAGTGTAGTACTACCGTTGTACCCAATATTTTCTCCAATAATACCTCTCCTTTTTTCTCTCCCCACATGAAAAATTATCTAATAGGTCCGGGACACCACATCAGCATGATGATGTGGTGTGTCCAATATATTAAAAATAAATACATGTTTTTATTTTTGCCAACTTAACTACATGAGTAATAAACATAAACATGTTAGGAAAGTTATTATTTTTACTATCCTAAAAATTAGTTAACCAACATAAAAATAGGAACATAGGTTTATTTTTAATAAGTTAAGCACATCACATTGTTATGCTGACGTGATTTTCCAAACCTACGAAATAATTTTTCTTTATTCAGCCACATCATTTTATAATAGAAATTTTGTATGAATATTTTTGTTATATAAAATTACCGTTTGAGAAATAGGTAGTCTAGTTTAGTACCAACGAGACAAATTTTATTTTTTAACTGGTCTTCATCCATGTGTAGTTGGGTTAACTTTTAAACTCATAACTGATACATCATATGTTTGTATATATCAGTACATCGTGTATATATATACACATGAAAGTAAGGGAGGCGTAGCCCCAGAAGCAGAATACATATACTGTACGGAGACGAAGGGAGAGTAGCAGAGAGGCAGTGAGAAAGTCCTGAAATTCTCTCTTCTAGAATCATGTTCAAATCATGAACACTGGTGTTAACATGACCTAACATGACCTAACATGAGGTTGACCATTGAATGATCTTAATTTATTCGGAAAGAAGCCGACAACTGAAGAAAAAGCAGTTACTTAATCTGTTTTGTCTAGTTGAAACCGCAAAACCCTGGGGCCCAAACCTTCAATCAACCCATGTTACTTTGATTCCGTTTGGAAATGAAATACTAGAAGACGAACATAGAGGACAGCTGGGGTTGAAACTGGAGGGGTGGGTGAGTAACTGGGAGTTTAACATAATACGCCAAACATATATAAGACACAGACATATATTAATATATATTATCTATGTATACATACATATATACATGCATAGTTCATGTTGCTTTGATTCGGTTTGGAAATGGAATACTAGAAGACAAACATAGACAAATGCACATATATTTAAAAACATGTGTATCTGTATACATACACACACACATATATATATATATATGTATAATCCATGCAGCTTTGATTCGGTTTGAAACTCAAACATTAGAAGACAAACATAGAGGACAGTTGGCGTCCCACGTCGGCATGTGGGTCCTTAGGGTGTGTAAGTATTTAATCACCTTGATATATTTAAATGTTGAATTCTTTATAGGTTTCATTTAAATTGTTGTTAAAAAAAGACAAAACGAGTGCTATCTAGTGTTTGGGTGTGGGGCAAACCTATGCTGACTCAATCAAGATTTTTGTGGTAGCTCGTCAGGCACTCGGGGCTTTAATTGCTCGGGACTGAGAGGTTGGGTTTAAATATTTGACCTGTTGTTTCACTTCGAAACGCTAGTGTGTATGTGTATATGTGAATATTTAATAATTTAATTTTGTACATAAAAATTGAATCCTTTTATATAAGTTATATTTAAATTGAGAAGAGATAGAACAAAATCAATTTGAATTTGAAAGGATGCAAAGTTGTCTTTGAGAGTTTCATGACTATCACACGAGACGTGCATTCGTGGGACGGGAACCATTGGAATATCACCCAAAACATTGAAGTTGTCTTTTAGTGATGTGTACAATGTTATGTGAACTAGCCTGTGAGTAAGGAGTTCGACGTTAGTCGGTTTCGTATAGCTTTTTGTTAAGTTTTTTTTTAAGTTTACAGATAAAAAGTTAAGTTTTTTTATTTTTTTATTTTATTTTAATTAAAGATAAGAAAAAAGTACAAATAAAAAAATAATAAACCATTTTGTTTTTACTTATAAATTTTAAAAAAACTAAGTAAAAAAAACTGTATTAAAGGGACTGTAATACATCAAGCATATAACACAGACATATATGTATGTATATATATGTAACTATATACATACACATATATTATGCATAAAGTAGCCTGTAATTACCTGAAGAGCGTCTCCAATGTTAATAATCAATGACCCGGGGAGGGGCTTGACAGCCACCCACTCTCCACCATGCTTCACTTGCAACCCTAGCACCTGGTTCTCCAACAGAACCGTCAGGACTCCAGGATCCGTGTGGTGGTTAAGCCCCAGCGTCAAATCCGGCTGCGGACAGTATGGATAGTAAACTCCGGCAATGGTCTTAGACACCAAAAGCCCCGTCTCCTTCACCTTTCCGGCTGCCAGCCCGAGCCCTTCCGACAGCAGCTCCGCCACCATCTCTGCCACGCTCGTAGAGTGCCTGTCCCAACCAATCACCTCCTCCCGGCACGCCGCCGGAATCTGGTTGACTTTCACCGGGTCCGGCGACATCCACACGTGAACGAAGTCGTGCCAGCTCGCCGCCTTTGATCGGAATAAATCGTTGTTGCTAGCGTACATGGCACCCTGTTTCTCCTCCCGGACGTAATGCTTTGCCTTCACCTCCGGCGGCTGTTCATGGAACGATTTGACTGCTTGAATCGTCTTCTTGAGCTCTGAAATGGGTACCCCATGGTTGATCACTTGGAAGAAACCCCATGTTTTCGCGGCTTCTCGGATTTGATCAACGATCTTTGGCCGGTGTTGGTGAGAATTTATGTTGGAAAGGTCGATAACAGGGATTCCAGTTTCCGGTGGAGAAGATTTGAGGCTGGAGAGAGTTTCCGGCGGTTGTACAAAGAACTTGGGGATGCTGGCGATGCCGGAATCGGAAAGACCTTTGACACCCATTTTGGAGTCATCGAATTCCTTCACTTCCTTCATGCGATCGTAATTCGTAGATGCACTCACGGCTGCCATTTTTTTCTCAAGACTGTCTAACGTAGATGACTTACAAACCTGAGTGATTTCTGTTGAGTTCGAGAAGCCTTTTTAACGATGACACAGATAAACATATAGATACAAAATAATAATAAAAAATTTGTGACGCAGCCTTCTTTGACGTTTTATTTTGTAGATTTTGGAGTTGCAGTTCATTAAAAAAGAAAAATGGTTAGTGATGGGTCAGCCGATGGCTAATGGGTAGTCGTGAGCACCTCTGTTTAAAAAAATAAAATTGAATTTTTGAATTCAATGGAGAACAGGAGAAGCGATCCTTATTAACTATAACGCTGTTGTCACGTTATCTTATTAACAAGATTAATTAACGAATTTAAAAAAAAAAATAGTTGCAATCATTATATTTCAACGTTGTGCTAATATGGTATAGCAAGTTAATGATATGTAGTCACATAATCATATTAAATCATAATATTAAATTTATTATTGTATTAAATCATCATGTTAAATTTTCTCCTCTAAATCAAGATGATTCACTACTAGAAAAAGATCCTATTTGTGACCAATTATTTGTGACAGCCACTAATGCGTCGCAAATGTTATATTATTCTCTATGGTAACGTTTTCGAAGTAAAAAGTGGCTTTTGCGATCATTTTATTTGCGACAACTACAGACCCGTCGCAAAAATATAACAAATGACGTCGTTTGGGATGGTCAAATTCGACCCTGTTATTTGTCGCGAAGTATTTGCGACCGCAAATGCCGTTGCATAAGAATTTAACTGAAACGTATAAAACGACGTCGTTTTGGATTAAAACGACGTCGTTCGAGAAACAAATTCATAAATTCGCTGAACAAATTCATTTCCCCCTTTCGGTTCTATTTCCCTCTAATTCCCAACCATGGCGTGAATGTGCCCTCTCTCTCCCTGCTCAATCGCTTTCCAGGTCGATCGCGTCCCAGGTCAGCCTCTTCCGTCGCCTCTTCCCTCACGTCGCTCTGGCGGGCTGCCGACGTTCCCGGCCTCTCTCAGTCGACATCAACTAACGTTCTCTCTGCTCTGTCTCTCTTTGTATCTATGTCTCTGTCTACAGTTGAATCTCTCCCTCTCATCAAGATCTGCCGCTTCTCTCTTTCCCTCTTCCCTCACGTCGCTCCGCTGACATCGTCGCCCTCTCTTAGCCAACGTGAATGTGCCGGTTCTCTCTCTGCTCTGTCTCTTTATCTAGGCATCGAATTTGCCCTCCCTCTTTCCCTCTTCCCTCACGTTGTTCCGGCGGGCCGGCAACATTGTCGCCCTTTCTCAACCTACGTCAGGGCCAGGGACCAAGGACCTGGTTGCATTCCATGATCTATACATTACATTAGGCCAAAGACCTGGTTGTATCGTGGCTGGACATTGAATCTATGGCACTGGTTCAATTTTTTATGTTAAGACAAATAGGATGGGCCAGCTATAATCTTTGGATTTGTTAGATTGCTGGTGCAAAAGATTCAAATATTGACCCCCAATATTGGAGTTGTATACAGGTTTGAATACCTAATGCTTATTTCATCTTGTTGATACCACTGTCTCTATACTGCTTAATAATCTGGATTAGAGTTATTTTGGAACTCAAAATTGTGGAATAAGCCACACGAGAGTGACGTTTATTAAGCTCTTGAACTCCAAAAAAATAAGTCGTTTGAGTGATCGAGAGGTTGGTTGTCTAACTAGTCGCCATGCTTGATTGGCTCAGTACTTTATAATTTTCTAGTTTTTGCACTGCCTTGAGGGGGCCCTGCTAGAATGCCTTCATGAGATGGAAGTGCATTATGGTCGCATACCCTTAAACTAAATACTTAATGCATTGAGAGGTTGATGTCTTAGTGATTGGTGAATCCTTTTAGTGACTTCAATTGAGTTTTACTGTCTTGAAAGTTCTACATGTTATCTTTCTATGTGTGAACGGAGCCCTCATTGTACGAATTAAACATTGCCTTGATGTTATAATTATTTTTCATTTGCTCATATTCTTTCTGTTTTTTTTTATTTATTTTCTCCAACCACTTGTATATCTTAAGTTGACTTTCTTCTATCATGCAGTGGGATGGGTCCTGATTCTCGAGTTGTGGTTCGAAAAAGTAAAAAGCAGGCAGAACAACATCATCGATTATACAAAGTACAATTTCTGTTCCTTTCTGTTGTGCACTTTCTCTAATTGCCTATGTTTTATTTTTATTGTTTCCTATGTTTGTTGGATGTAGCTATACTAATGAGTTCTAGAAGTAAGAGTTTCAAGAATTCTTTTCCTCAAATATCACTTCATTGTATCCCACATCATTCTGCACTTCTCATGATATGAACAACTAGCATACATGAGTGACTGGAATCTTGGGGAAAAATATAAGATGGCATTCCATTGTATAATGAATGTATGTGTAATACAAAAGATATTCTTTTTATTTTATAATTAATATAATAATGTTTGATATCACATGAAAATGTCAATTAATGACGTTGCCATATTTGAAAATGTCATTTAGAATGCTTGGCTCCTATTTTTTGCCAATTCATTTATGAAATCACTGCTCAATCCTACATTTATTTTTGTGCTTTTGTATTCTTCCTCCAAAATATTACAGCTTTTACAGCCACAATAACTTGTAATGTGATATGATGATCATAATGTGTAGGAGCCAATTCCTGTCACTCAACTTGTAAGGGAAACCGCTGCTGTTATGCAAGAGTTCACTCAGTCAGGGTAATTGATACTTAACATGATTTCTTCTTTTATGTGTCATAAGCTATCTTATATTAGTTTTCTTCAGTTCTTCTAAAATATTCTTCATTTACTATCAGTTTTAAATTCCCAAAGCCAAGCCTTATCCATCTTTATGCTTTTGAACGGTGTAAATTGTTATCTTTTGGCAAGAGATTGACTACTGTTTACTTGGAATCCTCAGGATTGTAATATGTGAGCTACATTTGCCTAATCAATAAGTGACAAGTTGTGAAGTATTTAAATCCAGTTGTGTATAAAAACTTAAAGATATCAAGGTATATATGTGGTAGGAGGCCAGGCTTTACAAGAGTATCTTTACCCTGTTGGTTGCAAGAAAAATAACCTAGTGTGTGAACTATGGTTTCAGTCCAACTCATCATTGGCAAACACATCAGTTAAGATGCGTGATGAATGATTCTCTCTCTCTCTCTCTCTCCGGGAAGGTAGCGAGGGGAGTTGAGCCTCTGAAATTGAAGTTGACAGACCAATCATGCACCACTTGGCCATAATGCTGCTGGCGTGCTAGGCTATTTGCTTGATCAAAAGGAGGAAAAATTATATTTTGAGATTCACTAAATGTAGCAAGAATTAAAGAGTTACTCTGTGATCCATAAATACCTTGAAGGAGTGCTAGGAGGTAAGACTTGCAGGAGTATCTTCATAATGCAGGTTGCAAGAAGCAAGGATGGTGGTGTGCTAAGTGTCTTGCTTGATCAAAAGAGGCAAAAAAAAACTTTATTTGAGGGAATTCACTAAATGTAATAAATTAAAAACATAACTTCATGATTCTTGAAAACCTTAAATGATATTGCATTTACCATCCTTTTTGCTGAACACTTTGGAAAGATAAACTTGAAAAGAAAAATATAGGTTCAAGGGTTTTGAACCTAGATTAAGCCGATTTTAGAGTACTTGAGCTTTTTAGAGTCAAAATATTGACTTATTTATTTTTTTCTTTTCCATTTGTATTACCTTTCGTAAACCATGGTTTGGACCTTGGCTCTTGCAGATGTTTATTTTTGTTGCAATTACTTAACTTTTGTTTCCTATACAGTGGTGTGAGGCTTTTTAGTGTTTCACTGCTGGTCGCAGGGTTTGATGACAAGAGTCCACAACTATATCAGGTATGTCATTTGAGTCCTGATCTTGTGTTATCCTTATTTGTGGTGCGTGTACCCTATGACTTAAATTGGTCTGTTCATTTCCCTTTGTGTTTGGCTAACCTTCTTTTCTATACAAGTTTACGATCTATTTACACAGCTAGTTCTTATTCCTCTAGATCTAGGGTTCTATTCTCGTGAAACAGTTAGTAATTTGTTTCTGCTTTAGTGGAGTTACTTAAAAACATTAGATCTTAGTAAATAAATAAAACATCTGGAGGATACTTTTATTGTAGCATGTGTTACGATTTAGTGGTTTTCATTCGCACCTATAACACACAAAAATAAAATAAAAAGGAAACAGAATTTTGAGTGCATCCAACTATTTAAACATTGTTTCTGACCCTTGATTGGTTGTAGTTATTCTGTTTGACCATACATCCTCGGTATCCACTGCCCATACGGTCAATATTTTTAGATATTTTGTATGATCCATCCTGTTTATTTTTAGATATTTAAACATTTTGGATGAAAATTTTCAAGCCGTTTCGATACTAAAACCCTTAGAAATCTGTCAAACTCAACACATAGCAAGTTCTAGGCACGAGTAATGTGCAGGAAGAAACGGCACAGTTGCCGAACTCTCGATCTAAGAGTTGTGATATTTTTTTCCTTACTTTTTTTTGAGAAAAATGTGTTTTTCGAGTCGTTTCGATACTAAAACCCCTGAACAGCCTTGGAAGTCCGTCAAACTTGACACATTGCAAGTTCTAGGCACGATAATGTCTGGAAAAATACAACACAGTTTCCGAACTCCTGGTCTAAGAGTTTCGATATTTTTTTTCTTACTTTTGTTTTTGAGAAAAATATATTTTTCGAGCCATTTCGATACAAAAACCCCCGAACGGCCTTAGAAATTCATCAAAGTTGACATGTAGCAAATTCTAGGCATGAGTTACATGTGGGAAGAAACGGCACGATTTCCGGACTACCGGTCTAAGAGTTGTGACATTTTTTCCTTACTTTTTTTTTTTTAAAAAAAATGTGTTTTCGAGCTGTTTTGGTAATAAATCCCCCAAACGACCTCAAAAGTCCATCAATCTTTACACGTAACAAGTTCTAAGCACGAGTGATGCGTGGAAAGAAACGGCACAGTTGCCAGACTCACGGTCTAAGAGTTGTGATATTTTTTTTCTCACTTTTTCTTTTAGAAAAACGTGTTTTTCGAATTGTTTCGGTACTAAAACCTCCGAACGGCCTCGGAAGTCCGTCAAACTTGACACATTGCAAGTTTTAGGCATGAGTGATATGTGAGAAGAAACGACACAGTTTCTAGACTCCTAGTCTAAGAGTTTCAATATTTTTTCCTTACTTTTTTTTTTAGAAAAACGCGTTTTTCGAGCCGTTTTGGTACTAAAACCCCCGAAAGACCTCGAAAATTCATCAAAGTTGACATGTAGCAAGTTCTAGGCATGAGTGAGATGTAAGAAGAAACGACACTGTTTCCGGGCTACCGGTCTAAGAGTTGTGACATTTTTTCCTTACTTTTTTTTTAAAAAAAAACGTGTTTTCGAGCCGTTTTGGTAATAAATCCCCCAAACGACCTCGGAAGTCCGTTAAACTTTACACGTAGCAAGTTCTAAGCACGAGTGATGCGTGGAAAGAAACGGCACAGTTTCCAGACTCACGGTCTAAGAGTTGTGATATTTTTTTCCTTACTTTTTTTTTTAGAAAAATGTGTTTTTCGAATCGTTTCGGTACTAAAACCCCCGAATGGCCTCGGAAGTCCGTCAAACTTGACACATTGCAAGTTTTAGGCATGAGTGATGTGTGAGAAGAAACGACACAGTTTCCAGACTCCTAGTCTAAGAGTTTCAATATTTTTTCCTTACTTTTTTTTTTATTTAGAAAAATGCATTTTTCGAGCCGTTTCGGTACTAAAGCCCCCGAAAGACCTCAGAAATTCATCAAAGTTGACATGTAGCAAGTTTTAGGCATGAGTGACATGTGGGAAGAAACGGCACGGTTTCCGGACTACTGGTCTAAGAGTTGTGACATTTTTTCCTTACTTTTTAAAAAAAAAAACTTGTTTTCGAGCCGTTTTGGTAATAAATCCCCCAAACGACTTCGGAAGTCTGTCAAACTTTACACGTAGCAATTTCTAGGCAGGAGTGATGCATGGGAAGAAACGGCACAGTTGCCGGACTCCCGGTCTAAGAGTTCTAATATTTTTTTCCTTACTTTTTTATAAAAAAAAAAAAAAAAATTTTCAAGCCGTTTAGGTACTAAAACCCCCAAACGGTCACAGAAATTCATCAAACTTGACACATAGCAAGAATTAGGCATGAGTGACGTGTGGAAAGAAACAGCACGGTTGCCAGACTCCTAGTCTAAGAGTTGTGACATTTTTTTCCTTACCTTTTTTTTTTAAGAAAAACGTGTTTCCGAGCCGTTTCGATACTAAATCCCCCAAACGGCCTTGGAAGTCCATCAAACTTGACACGTAACAAGTTTTAGGCACAACTGACGTGTGGGAAGAAACGGCACGGTTGCCGGACTCCCGGTCTAAGACTTCCGATATTTTTTTCCTTACTTTTTTTTTTTTAGAAAAATATTTTTTTGAGCCGTTTTAGTACTAAAACCCCCGAACGGCCTCGGAAGTTTATCAAACTTGACACGTAGCAAGGTCTAGACATGAGTGATGTGTGGGAAGAAACGGCACGATTTCCGGACTCCCGATCTAAGAGTTATGACATTTTTTTCTTTACTTTTTTTTTTGTTGAGAAAAACGTGTTTTTGAGCCTTATGGTACTAAATCTCTCAAATGGTCTTGAAAGTCCGTCAAACTTGACACGTAGCAAGTTCTGGGCATGAGTGACTTGTGGGAAGAAATGGCACGGTTGCCAGACTCTTAGTCTAAGAGTTGTGATATTTTTTTTCTTACTTTTTTTTTTTATGAGAAAAATGTGGTTTTCGAATTGTTTCGGTACTAAAACCCCCAAACAGTCTCGGAAGTCCGTCAAACTTGACACGTACCAAGTTCTAGGCATGAATGAGGTGTGGGAAGAAACAACATAGTTGTCAGACTCCCGGTCTAAGAGTTGTGATATTTTTTCCTTACTTTTTTTTGAGAAAAACGTGTTTTTTGAGCCGTTTTGGTACTAAAACCCTCGAACGGCCTCGGAAATTCATCAAACTTGACATGTAGGAAGTTCTAGGCATAAGTGATGTGTGGAAAGAAATGGCACGGTTGCCAGACTCCCGGTCTAAGAGTTGTGACATTTTCTTCCCTTTTTTTTTTTTTTTGAGAAAAACGTGTTTTCGAGCCGTTTCGGTACTAAATCTCCCAAATGGCCTTGAAAATCTGTCAAACTTGACACGTAGCAAGTTCTAGGTATGAGTGACGTATGGGAAGAAACAGCACGGTTGCTGGACTCTCAGTCTAAAAGTTGTGATATTTTTTTTTTACTTTTTTTTGTTGAGAAAAACGTGTTTTCCGAGCTATTTCGGTATTAAAACCCCCGAACATCCTCGAAAGTCCGTCATACTTGACACGTAGCAAGTTCTAAGCATGAGTGAGGTGTGGAAAGAAATGACACGGTTGCCAGACTCCCCGTCTAAGAGTTGTGACATTCTTTTCCTTACTTTTTTTTGAGAAAAATGTGTTTCCCAGCCATTTCGGTACTAAATCCCCCAAACGACCTTGGAAGTTCATCAAACTTGACACGTAGCAAGTTTTAGGCACGAGTGACGTGTGAAAAGGAATGGCACAGTTTTCCGACTCCCAGTCTAAGAGTTGTGATATTTGTTTCCTTACTTGTTTTTTAAAAAAACGTATTTTTCAAGCCGTTTCGGTACTAAAACCCCCAAAAGGCTTCGAAAATCCGTCAAACTTGACACGTAGTAAGTTGTAGGCACGAGTGACATGTGAGAAGAAATGGCACGGTTGCTGGACTCCCGGTCTAAGAGTTGTGATATTTTTTTTCTTATTTTTTTTTTTTAGAAAAAAGTGTTTTTTGAGCCATTTCGGTTCCAAAACCCCCGAACGGCCTTGAAAGTTCGTCAAACTTGACACGTAGCAAGTTCTAGGCATGAGTGATATGTGGAAAGAAACGGCATGGTTGTCGAACTCTCGATCTAAGAGTTGTGACATTGTTTTTCTTACTCTTTTTTTGAGAAAAACGTGTTTTTCGATCTGTTTTTGTACTAAAACCCCCAAACAACCTTGAAAGTTCATCAAACTTGACACGTAGCAATTTCTAAGCATGAGTGAGGTGTAGGAAAAAACGGCTTGGTTGCCAGACTCCCGGTATAAGAGTTGTGACATTTTTTTTCTTAATTTTTTTTTTTTTGTTGAGAAAAACGTGTTTTTGAGCCAATTCGGTACTAAATCTCTCAAACAGCTTTGAAAGGTCATCAAACTTGACACATAGTAAGTTCTAGGCACGAGTGACATGTGGGAAAAAACGGCATGGTTGCCGAACTCCCAGTCTAAAAGTTGTAATATTTTTTTTTCTTACTTTTTTTTTTAGAAAAACGTATTTTTCGAGTTGTTTAGTTACTAAAACCCCCGAACCGCCTCGGAAGTCCATCAAACTTGACACGTAGAAAGTTCTAGGCATGAGTGACGTGTGGAAAAAAATAGCACGATTTTCAAACTCCTGATCTAAGAGTTGTGACATTTTTTTCCTTACTTTTTTTTTTAGAAAAACGTGTTTCCAAGCCGTTTTAGTAATAAATCCCCCAAACAATCTCGGAAGTCTATCAAACTTGACACGTAGCAAGTTCTAGGTATGAGTGACATGTGGGAAGGAACGACACAGTTTCTAGACTCCCGGTCTAAGAGTTGTGATATTTGTTTCCTTGTTTTTGAGAAAAGCGTGTTTTTCAAGCCGTTTCGGTACTAAAACCCCCGAACGGCCTCGAAAATCCGTCAAACTTGACACGTAGCAAGTTGTAGGCACGAGTGACGTGTGGGAAGAAGCAACACAGTTGCTAAACTCCCGATCTAAGAGTTGTGATATTTTTTTCCTTACTTTTTTTTTTGTTGAGAAAAACGTGTTTTTCAAGCTGTTTCAGTACTAAAACTCCCAAACGGCCTTAGAAATTCATCAAACTTGACACGTTGCAAGTTTTAGGCACGAGTGATGTGTGGGAAGAAACAGAACAGTTGCCGAACTCCCGGTCTAAGAGTTGTGATATTTTTTTCCTTACTTTTTTTTAGAATAACGTATTTTTTTAGCCGTTTCGGTACTAAGATCCCCAAACGGTCTCAGAAGTTTGTCGAACTTGACACTGAGCAAGTTCTAGGCATGAGTGACGTGTGAGAAGAAACGGCACGATATCCAGACTCCCGATCTAAGAGTTGTGACATTTTTTTTTCTTACTTTTTTATTGAGAAAAACGTGTTTTCGAGCCGTTTCAATACTAAATCTCGCACACGGCCTTCGAATTCTATCAAACTTGACACATAGCAAGTTCTAAGCACGAGTGATGTGTGAAAAACAAACGGCACGGTTGTCGGACTCCCGGTCTAAGAGTTGTGATATTTTTTTGCTTATTTTTCTTTTTAAAAAAGTGTTTTTCGAGCCTAGCATTGTCGTGATATAAATTGCATTTTTATTTCAATAACCCTATATAAATCCATGCATATCTATTAATTATCTTTATTGGGTAATTTTTTATTAAATCTAATATTTTTATTTTTTTTTTCAGGTTATTCTAAAATAATAGGTCGATGATGCTCCTATATAACCTTATTTTGTGATAGACTAAAAACTTTTTTGTTGTATTGATATTGGATTAGGAACGTTATTTTGCGACAGACTATATGTAATTTATTTAAGCTATTTGAATGTTATTGGGAGACATTATTTGTTTTGGATAAATGTTTAAAAGTTTATTTATTTTGTTAAGTATGTTGTAAGTATTTGAATTTGAATGAATGTCAGAATTTTGTTTATTTGGATTATGTTAAATATGTATTTTATCAAGTGAAACAAAAAATTACAAAAATTATTTGTAATTAATAAAGAGAAATGGTTTTTTCCTCAAAAAAAGTATTAGCAACGGCTCAAACAGTCACTAAAGGCTGGAGGCAGTCGTCTCTACATTCAATTTCGTTCTCTTTTTGCGACGGGTAATACCGTTGCTAATAATGCCTTTAGCAATGGAGTAAATCCGTCGCTAATAGGGGTAGCAAACGTATTAGTGACGGTTTATAACCGTCGCAAAACTTCATCGCCAAAAGTGTCCTATGTCGTCGCACAGCTGTCGCTAAAACTATTTGCCACCACACCATTCTCGACCCTTGCTATGCCGTCGCTTATCTGTCGCAGATAAGTATTTGCAATGGCAAAGACCTCTTTTGCAACGGTTAGTTGCCGTCGCAAATGGTAATTTTTCTAGTAGTGATTTTGTTGTTGATTAAGATTTAACACAGTTATTTGGTTATGTATCATTAACCAGTTGTACCACATATTATGTCAAATTGTCAATATTTTGTTGAGTAACTAATATGATATTTCTACTAATTAATACTACAACATGTCCATTTGGTGTGATTTATTTATTTGTAATATTACGTCAGTAAAATAATGTGAGATCAAGTTCCATTGTATATATTCTCATCATGAGCATGCTGATACTCCAAATACTAGAAATGTTATCATCAGCTATGACTGATGGTCAGTCACCCGCTGATTGTGCACACATCAACCTGAATTCACCACTATTATCAATCGTGACTAATGGTCAGTCGCTGTCTGATGATAGCCGTGCTCTCTCAAATATTCAATGAAGTGTTAGTGACAAGCCATTGGAAAAATTGGCATAAGTTATTTGCGTGAGAAAAAAAAAGTTTTGACTTTGGTGGCCGCCCTCTTTGTATCATTTAATAAAAAGATTACTATTGTACAAACAATATTTTACAGAATTTTTATACCTAATAATGTGGTTGTTTTTTTTCTTTTATTTCAAATCAAAATATTCAAAACAACTACCACGTTTACTCACAAAAAGAAAATGTTATTCTTTTAAAAAATTTGTACAAAATTTTTTATTTGGTGACATAATTTTTGTAATTAAAAACCATTATAATAAAATTTTGTTTTAAAGTAAAAAACTCTCTTTAATAAAAAGGTTTAGTAATCAAGCAATACAAAGTGTTCTCACTAGTCATACTTATCTGATTGCATCATGTGACATTTCTCTTCTTAAAAATCTCTATATTTTACACAAATTCAAATTGTTGATAAAATAAAACACCATATGTCACAATTTAAAAAGGATGACTACTAAAAATTCAATACTCCCTAATGACTAGACTTTTTTTCCTCTCTCATCCAGTCATATTATTTCTTACAGAAATTTAATACAAAGTTTTTGGTCTCCTCAAATTGAGACTCCGATATCAGTGTCATTTGCGCTTGCAAGTTCCGTGTGCATATAATGTGTTGTGTGCCAAGTATCATATTCTACAAAGGCCATTCGATTGTTTTGGCATCGCCGAATCCTATTACTAACCTTATCGAAAGCATTTGAGAGTTGGGGAAGCTAATATGTCATAACTCTCCAACCGAAACTTCGAGACCCATGCCATCTGTGCTGTAGATCTGTGTACTTACACTGTGTTGCATGTCAAGTTTTGTATCTTACGGAGGCCGTTTGAGCATATGGCATTACCACTTAAAAAATATGCAAAAATACATTATTTTGATGATAGAAAATGCTATTCCTTAAGATAATATGTCCCAAAAAAATTTATTAAAATGATATGACAATGTAATTTTTATATTTAAAAGTCATCAAAATAAATTTAAAGGGAATAATTTTTATTTAACTAGATAATTATTTACAATAATTCTGTATGAATTTTTTTCACTTTTGATGACAATTTTCAAATCAAACGAAGCGGGCCTGTGGGATTTCACGTAAACCCCGTGATGTGGGGCCTTTGTTCGAAACAATCAGTTAAAGTCAACTTCAGCCATTGCCAATCGATGGAACAGTATATAGCAAAGCCTTTTAGGTTGCATTATAAGTCCTTTTAGAATGGTGGTGTGTGTTTGGTAAAGAGTTAGACAGGCCCTTCTAGGATTCCTTTTTGAGAAGGAGGTCGAGATAGCTTTAGAAACGGCTTCTCGCAGAAGCCATACACTATCTATCTCTAATCTAATCTAATTTATATCTATAATAATAACTAAATAGAAGGGGGCAATTGACCTGCCAACTCCACTGTTGTTTAACTTTCAGTGTCGTTTGAGTTACCTACGGCACTCTTCACAGACTTTTTTGCAACATTACCAGTTCCCACCGCCTACTTCTATTTCATTAGTTTACTCCTACAAATGGCACACGTGGCAGGAAAAATGGGACCCAGTCTATAAATTTTCAGAGACTTATCTCATCTTTATACACAATTAAAGCCATAAGTGTAAAGTTGCACTTATGTGTCTCTTCCTTTTTTTTTTTTAATTTTTTTTTCTCAATCTACCTCTTTCTTTGAGTTGTAAAAGAGCCACACACCTCTCTGTCACCCAAACTAAAGTTACTCATGTTTATAATATTCCCTTTATTATCAATTCTCCCTCTTCTCCTCTTTTGTATTGTATTTCTCACTCAACTTTTCTGCATGCTTCTGATACTTGAGCTACAACAGACCTTTATAGAGGCGAAATCAAAAATTTTGTTTGGAGAGTCATGGACCAAGCTAAAATTTTTGTGATGAGTCATGATTGGAAAATATAAAAGGCATAATTTATCAATTTACATATTTTGTGCCATTTGAAAACTAACTAGACAATGGGAGAATGAATACTAATCCAAAAGTTTCAATTGGATGATGGATCTTGAAATCACCAAATAATAAGATTTATTCTTTCTTTATTTATTTTTTGAAACTCGTTAGAAAAAAAAAATTTAGCCTGAAAAGACGAAAGTTAACACCACCAGCACCACCACCATAGTTATAATTATAAATATAAATCAACATAAAAGTAATGGCTAGCTTATCCAACTAACCAATTAAGGACCTAGTTGTGACCTATCTATCTAAAAATTGCTTGTCACCTACCTATCTAATCGCTGTAGAACGTTTTTAATGTATTAGACAAAATGAAGCTAAGGAGAAAGCTCCTCATGACGTGCATTGAAAGATGCACATGGACTTTGAACAATTACCCAAAAAAATATATAATCTATAAATCATCAATTTAGGTCTTCTATGCCATTCGATAACTAGTTAATAACCTTAAAGATGAAATATTAAACCCAAATCTCTTCAAAATGTTAAAACAATATTATTCTTTATTTAGTTACAATTTTGTATATATCGAGACTGTTATTATATCTGCTGGGAACTGAACTTGATTGTGTGGATGCCATGAAAAGTATGACTCAGAATTTGTTATAAGAACAGAGTAAATCTTTTATTTAGAACAATAGAGCGTCCAATTCAAACAGGCACACATATAGAATAGATATCAAGAATGCTCATTGATTACAAGACTAAGGGTAATTCATAGTTTAATTGTATCTATAAGAGACTTGCTATCCAAACCCTTGCTATAAAAATTTTCGTTGAATTCTTGTATGGTGAAATCCCGATAAATCGCCGGTTTCTCAGGCGTCAGCAACTCCGGCAAGGGGCCATAGTAGCCGGATCCTCTCCACTTGCCAAGGTTAAAAAACATGACGATGGAGATTCTTGGTTCCCTACAGGAGTTGGCCAGGACGCGGTGTTGGACACTTTTGTACTCGCCATTAGAAACTATCTGGAGGAATATGAAAAAACAAAAATTAGAATGCGGTGTAATTTTTTTTAGCAGCTTATTACTTAAGTTTATGATTTTTTTGTACTATATTTAAATCTCTACTTAAAAAAGTCACTTTTAAAACTAACGTAAATTTTAAAATAATTTTTTTTAAACTTTAACTCGACTTTTTTAACTACAATCCAAATCCTCTCAAATTTTGTCGCTACAAAGACCATCATCTAAATGAAGAGAAACAGTACATCAAAATGAATGAATGTAGAGATTAGCTCACTAGCTAATCAAGCTGCTCCCTAGTACCATTACAAATAAATTATTAATAAATGAAGGCAGAAACTTGTGGTTCCTTTCATTGCATTGACTATACACAAATGAATTTAAAAACCAAATCTTGGGAAAATAGTCCATATGAGCTTTGGAATAATTGTAGTGCAGCTGTATTTCTCCAAGTCAAAAAGTATGCGCGGAAACAGAAACGGCTAAAAAACTGGAATAGCAGAAAATTAATTAAGAACTTAATATGAATCTTAAAAGTTACCTTCAAAATCTTACTGAAAATTTATATGAATACTTCACTGAATATTTTATAAAGTATAGTAAATACTAGTTAAAACATAAGAAAAAATATCTAAAAATAAATATTTCATGTTTTCAAATAGTTTTTGCAGAACTTCTTAGCGATTTCTTGTTAATTCTTTTTTTTTTAATTTTATCTTAAGTATCAGAAATATTTTTCAAAAGTTTCAAGAATGTTTATCCAAGATTTTAAAGGTGTCGGCATGTCACTTGCCTAATATTCCTCGTCGTGTAAGTGACTTGGATCAACTGAAGCTTGCCTGATATGCCTTTATGAAACCAAAGGTCCAACCCCAAACCACCCCACCACCCCCCAAAAAAAAGGCTCTCGACACTTACGATTATGTCCCCAACCCCACTCCCGGTTTTTTTTTTTTTTTTTTTCAGTTTTGTTTTTTTTTTTTTTTTTGTTTTGTTTTTTTTCATTAGTTGTGTTTCTTTTTTTTTAATCAGTTTTGTTTATTCTTTTTTTTTTTATTAATTTTATTTTTTTATCAAATTTTATTTTTCTTTTTGAATAAATTTTTTTTTTATTATATGTTTGTAATCTTTTGTTTATTTTTTAGTTGTAAATTTTGAAAGTCATTATTTTTAAAAATTTTAAAAAGTATAAAAATATAGATCAAAATAAAAAGTATATATATGAAAATAACAAAATACTAACAATTAATAAACAAACACACTAATAACTTACGAACAAACACTTTTTTTCAAATCAAAAGTCTCTTAGACCAATATTGATTTAGTCATGTTCAGGGGAGAGTACATGTAATAATACACAAAAAAGAGATACACAAAACTAAAAAACTAAATAAAAATTTAAAAAAACTAAATAAAATAAAATAAAACGTAGGTGGGGTGTCGGGTCGGGGGTAATTTAAAGGGAAGGAAAGGTTTTGATATGTGTCAAGGGTTAAGAGGATGATTTAAAAGAAAAGGAAAGTTCTGACATGTGTCAAAAATTAAATAAAATAAAATAATAAAATAATAATAAACAAAACTGATTTTAAAAAGCTAATAAGAAAAAGAAATAACACTAAATAAAAATTAAACAAAATTGAAAAAAAAAAAAAAAAAAAAAGAAAAGGTAGCTGGGGTGGTTCGGTAGATTGTAATTTTAAAAGAGAGGGCGAGGCATAAAAATAAATGTGATGGAAGACAATGGTGTGAGGAGGCCGGAGGGTAGGCGTCAGGGGGAGACGCAATTTGCAAACCAAATCATGGAGCGGCGGACTTTACAATTATGGATTAAAAATTGTCCACATTTACTACAATAAGCATAGTGCAGCTGTATTTCGCCAAGTCAAAAAGTGTGTTCGGAAAAAGATAATGTTAGCAAAAATTGGAAATTGAAGAAAGAATTAAGTAAACAATCTAACAGGAATTTAATAAATATTTTTTGTATGACTTAAAAAAAAAACTTTTAGAAAGCTGAATGAAAGCTTAAATGAATATTTCAATTGATATTTTCATAAAATTTTAAACAAAATATAACTTCAAATATAAAAAATATAAATTGAATATTTCAAAGTTTTTAAATAATTGTTACATAATTTCTTTCTGTTGTTTCTTTTTATTTTCTTTGGAGTTTTCTCAAGCATCAAAAACGTTTTCCAACAATTTTAAAAATATTTCTCAAGCATCCACTTGAGTTTTCTAGTCTCACTTAGCTAGCATGCCTAATCTGTTAAGGAACTTGGGACAACCATGAGCTACCATAGACGATAGGCCAAATATAGAGATAGTAATGTATATGGTATGTTTGTGCGTTCCATAACACAAATTTTGTTACCTGAAGGAAGTCTCCGATGTTAATTATCAATCCTCCATGCATAGGCTTGACATCCACCCACTCCTCCCCACGCTTGACCTGCAACCCTTGGATCTGATTCTGCAACAAAACTGTAACAATTCCAGGATCAGTGTGTGATGTAATCCCCACCGTCAGATCAGGCTGTGGACAGTAAGGATAGCAGTGGCCCACAAAAACCCTAGCATCAGAAAAGGTCAACTCTTTGAACTTTCCAGCCTCCAACCCTAACCCTTCAGACAATAGCCCCATCACACTCTCAGCCACCTTCTTTGCATGACCGTCCCACTCCGCCACCTCTCTCCGGCACACCGCCGGAATATCCTCCACCTTCGCCGGCTCCGGCGACATCCACACCTGCAGGGAGTCGTGCCAGCAAGCCGCCTTCGCTCGGTATAAGTCATTATTGCTTGCGTACATAACACCACGCCCCTCTTCACGTACGTAGTGCTTTGCCTTCTCCTCCGTTGGCTGCTCATGAAACGCTTTAATGGCGGCAATCGTCTCCTCAAGTACCTGTTAGAAATATAAATCCAAAATCAAATACTTGTGATTTTGAGACGTGTTAATGAACTATCCTGATATTTGCTCTCACTATGTTGCTAGAGAGTTGTAAGCAAATCACTCCTAATATACAAATTAAAAATATCTTTTCAAGAAAAGTATACATAAAACTCACAAAAAAAACTTGAACATTCCAAGCTATACATATGAAAAGTATATATCCGTACCGAGACGGGTACGCCATGGTTGATCACGTGGAAGAAACCCCAAGTTCTCGCAGCCTCTCGGATTTTCTCTACAATCTTCGGGTGATAAGTATCAGAATTCATGTTAGAAAGATCAATAACGGGTATTCCGGTGCATGTTGAAGAGGATTTTAGATCCGAGAGAGTTTCCGGTGGGTGTACAAAGAACTTAGGGATGGAGGTGACGCCGGAATCTGAGAGACCTTTGACACCGATTTTCGAATCGTCGAATTCCTTCACTTCCTTCATCCGGTCATAGCCGACAGTAGCTCCGGCAACCTCCATGTTCTTCTTCCTGTTTATATCTTTGTATATTTCTATATCTATAGAATCAACTGATAGATAATGACTCTGCTGTGTGAGATATATATATGTTATATATAAATAACTTTTGTACTGGTACATGCACGCAACTTTGACGGAAAGTTTGAAAAGGTATAATATTTCATATTGTTTTTGTTATCCTATACTCAAAAGTTGATGTATAATGGCCACCTAACTTCAACAAATATTCAGTCTAATTTAAGACATAACCGGACAGGAATGACACTATCTTTCGGCAAAGAAGCATTAAAAATGAGGGACTAAAGATTTTTTTTTAGATCGGGCAGCAAGAGTTTCTTGTTATCCGTAATGGCAGAGCCAAAATCAACTCACAGGGGTAATTATTAATCATAATCAAGAATTTTTTTTTTTTTGATAATCAGTAATAAAACACTTGATTTTTATGCATATATAATGTATATATACTTATGTATATACATAAATAGATTTAAAATAAAATAACTATTTAAGAGGCCTTTACAAACTTTTAGATAGGAAATTTTGAAGAATATTTCTAAAATTGTAAGTAAACATAAAATATTTGAGAATGTGTGGGGCATTTATAAAGTTTTAAAGGGGTCAAATTGAAAATATTTCTCAAAACTATCAAAAAAATAAAATATTTAAAAATTTGAGGGGCATATCTATATCTTCAAGAGCCAAATTCAAAAACTATGAGTAAAAATGAAATTTTAAAAATTTTGAAGGGACAGCTGCCCTGGGCGCATGCCGCCTCTGCCCTTGATTGTCCGAGTACAAGACAATTTTTGACACTATCAATGCGTAACGAGCCACAAAAAAGAAAGAAATAAAAGTAAAACATAAAGTTTATAATTAACGTTGAGGAATATAGAATGATTGAAGAGCTCACACCACATGTAGATTTTAGTAATTTTAATTAACACCTGATCACATGATGTGTTACCAATTATATGAGGTTGCAGGAATACTGAAACCCATATTAATGCCATGGAAGCCTGTGGTAGAGGAGGATTGTTAGGATTGGTTTTAGGGTTTCTTATTCTTAGCGTATACGTATCAAAAAGGAAAATATTCTGTCAATTTTTAATATTGTACAAGCAAAAATTTTATATAAATTTTATATAAAGAATAATTTAGTTGAATGAGATTATTTCAATTTAAAACGTAACACAATTCATGATGACTCTTAATTACAAGAATATCAATATCACATTATTCGGGTGAAATTTTTTTATAAATAAACTTTTAGATAAGTAATATCATGAAGATGTGGCATTACTTATTTTCTCATTGGGATAAATTAAAAAATAACATTTTTACCCTTTTTAATTATTATGATAGGTTAAAATAATATTAAATAGTTATATTATAATTTAAAATTAATTTTCTACTAGTTTTATATTTTTAATGTGATATTTTAACAAAATAATATTATTTATTTTATCATAATTATATTCTAACTAAACATAATATAAGTAATTTACTATCACATCAAATATTACTTATTACTCATCACCGTTTTTATAATATTGCAGTATTATTTATCTCCTAACTTTTCATTCTCCAGACAAACGAGGCCCTATAATATAAACGAGGCCCTATTTAACGAGGAATGCTAGCAACAATCATTTTTACCGTCGCCCTTCGGCCATCGTTATTGTTAAATCAACACGTGTCACACTCTTTTAAGAAAAACAGGTAACCAGAGAAGGAAAGGCGTTGCAATCAATGTTACTTTTCTCTGTCAATTTTTACAGCTTTAGAAAAAAATAAAGTAGAATGGCACAAATGCCCACATATATTTTGACAAATCACTGTACCCACAAAAAGCAACACGTGCAAACTCTTGTGCATGAATTATGAGAAGTATTGTTTATTTTTCTTGGGTATAAACCGTTTTGTTTGTGACCAAAAAAAATTAAAAAAAAAAATTGCTCCTTTCAACCAAAAATAAATAAATAAATCTTGCCCCTTTCAAATATCCGATTCATCACAAAGTTTGCTTCTTTCGAAGGCCAAGTTATCCCTAGGCAAGTAAGGCCCTCATCTTAGGGGCTGTAATTTTTTAATGCCTCAAATTTTTAAAAATTTTACATGTTACAGTAAAAGGCCGTATATAATTTTATATATATATTTTTTAATAAAAAGCACCTATCTAAGTGAGAAAAAAAAGCACATTAGAAAATAAAATACTCAAAATTAACTACTTTAGTAAACTTTAGAAAGAAATAAAAAGAAGCTAACCCGTAAATTAATAAATAAATTGTATAAGTATAAATTCTATCGAGTGTCTCAAATTTTTTAAACTTTTTGATACCCTAATTAAGTTTAGATAAGGAAAAATGGCCAAACCCAGAATCAACACTTTTAACTTTAAAAAATTTTACAAAAATTTTATTAAGGCCCCATATATTTTTAGAAAAATCTTATAGCATGCTATAGTTAATGCCCTATAAAGCTTCTACATGTTTTTAACAAAAAAAAAGAAGGTTTCCAAATGAATAAAATGCATGTTATAGAAGGAAGACCCTAAATCAGCACACTAAGTTAATTTTAGAAGAAAAATCCACTGGTTTAAAGAAACAAGTAACATAAAAAATTATGTAATAAAATAAAAAATATCATTTAAAATTACCACTTTAAGCCTAAAATTATCTTGGGCCGTCGTGTCCTTTCCGCTTGCCAATTCATTTGTATGTTTATATAAGTGGTACAAAAAGTACAATATTGACCCCATATTATAGTAGTGTATACAATTTTTCTTGTGAACTAAATTAAAAAAATTTTATTGAGATTTATGAGCATAAACCAATCTTTAAATTACCCAATTAAAAAAAATCAATGTGTGAACATTAAACGTTATTTTAAAAACAACAAAGTAAATTTCAGGTTGTGGCATAAATAGGGATGGCAACGGAGCGGGTTTGGGTTGGGGGATCCTTATCCCATCCCCGCCCTGCTTAACCATGCCCCAAACCCGCCTCGCTTTCTTTATCTTATTTTTTCTTTAAACATATCATAGACAAAATAACGGATAAAATCACAAAAAATAAGAAAAAAAATCACAATACTCATATTTTAATAAAATATATACATATAAAAATAAATATATATTTATAAACGGGGCGGATTTGGGTTGGGACGGGTTTTGCACCTTGTTCCCAAACTCGTCCTGCCCCGCCCCGCCCCGCCCTCGTTTAGTACCACTCCATACCCATACCCATACCAATAGGGGTGGGCGAGAACCTGATATATCATAGTATTTTCCATCTGAATCGCTCTCAAAGATGGTATAAATTTGAGATTTCCCGCAAGAGAACGAGTGCTATGATTGAAGAATAAAATCCGGTGAGTCCGGATATCGTATCCTCAAGGACTAAGCCAAACATAGGCTATCAACACTCAACAAACACTGGAGTAGCTTGAATTGAATTGCAACTATATAAATTGAATCTAAACAAAAGAGAAAAGAAAAAAGACCGAAAATCTTTTGGGTTTTAAATTGTGATGATGTTCTAAGTTTCTAATTGAAGCAATGATCTATTAAATGCTAATGGTCAAAACAAAGAGAATACTAAAGTGATTTGAGAAAACGATTGAGCTCAATTGATCGAAACACCCAAAAAATTCTAACTTGTCATTGAAAGTTTATAACTCAAATTACTAAACCACAATCAAGGGTAGTAATTTGGAGGATTTATCTTTGAAAACCATATGAATTCAATGTCAATTGATAGTTTGATGTATTATCAAGATGAGAGCCCTATATTAATACCATCGACTTGATCAATTTTCAATCACAATTGCTAAATTGTGACTTGTAATTATCAAGCATAATCAATAATATAGGAGTTCTAAGAGATCCAATCATCAACTAAAAAGAATTATCAATCCTAGATGATGAAACAATGAAATCATGGGATATTGATGTGAGAATTTATTTCACACATCTTCTTAGTCCTAATTGTTTTGATTCGAAGTATTTTGTTTGTTTTTTAGCTCATTTGTTTAGAATTTTAGGTGTCTTTTACATTTATTTGATTCCTTAGAATTCTTGGTATTTTGCAGGTGTTTAATTTTTGAATTAGATTGAAATTGGGTTGATGAGAAGATGAGGAATTCGGGCTAGGCCTAGAGAGCAAATCCTAGTTGGGCTGGTCTAGTCAAACCAGAATACTGTTCGGCTTTTGGGTTCTTAATAGAGCTACAAACCTCGGTTTCAGGTGTTTTTTTGGCTTGCTGCAAAGCCAAGACGTAGGCCTAAAACTTTTATGAAGATCCCAAAACCCAGTTCAGCTGTTTTGAAGTTCAAACCTTAGCAGAAACGGAGAAGTCCGAATCTGTCTAGAAGTTTATTGCTGCCCAGACCCTGTTTCGGTTTTCAGCCTGTATCTGGAGTTCTAGAAGTCGAAAAAAAGCAAGCCCAGGTGCATTGGAAAGCTGAGAACGAGATCTAAAACTTTTGTGAAAGGCCCAACTCCAAACTATGTCGTTTTGATGCCCTAAATCCAGCTGGAAGACGGGTTATAAAATCAGCCAAGAATTTCGGATATCAGCAGCAGATATAGAGGAAACCTGTTTTAAAATGAAAAAGGAGAATCAGTTTTAAATAGATTGGATATCAGCAGCAGGTATGTGAGTGGGGTTTTTTCCCCACGAACTTAGGGGATGCTGTTTAAATGCTTGAACGTCAATTCAAGATAGATGTTATTCGATTTCTGATTTTGGAGTAGGACTGATTGGCATTGACATGAGCGACGGTATGAATTTAGCTACAGAAATAACGAAAGAAAAAGAGAAGGGACGACGAGAAGAGGAGTAGAATTCTGAGAGGAAGAACGAAGTTCACAATCTTTGCAATTACAGAGTTCTTTTTCTTTCTCTAATTTCTAGTTGCTGAATTGTTATTCAGGATGTTGAATTTGAATTTATGTGCAAAAAATAATTGGATTATTTTATTAGTTATGATTTGCTAGTTTTCTTATTCTAGGGCTAGGATGTAGTCATTGAATTTTTCATATGATTTGAGTATGATTGTATTGAATATGTTTTGTTAATTGCAATTTGATGATTTCGGTTTTCATTCTTGCAATTTACTGGCCATGATTTGCATGCTTAAGATGTGGAACGAAATAACGAAAGTTGAAGTTCAATGTTAGTTGGTGAATTCGTCAAACCTTGGCAGTATAGTTTAGACATAAATACACACCCTTGTGACCTACATTCAAGAATTTCACAGAGAATAATGAATTTATATTAATTTCTATAATCACGACAGTAGACATAGGATTAATGTAGGTATTGGTGTTATACCTTGAAAGAGGATATCACAAAAAAAAGGGAATTCGGTCATTATAATTAGCAAAACATTTATGCAAGCAACCAGGTTTAAACTCGTTGAAGGAGTTCAATTGATGAAATCCAAGCCCTAGGAACCTTTCATATTTGATATTCAGTTTAAGAATTTGTAGTTAGTCACATCAACTTGGGATCGTCTAAATAATATAGAAAATTTTATAAATTGGTACTTGAATCTCCTCCTTGTGGACATGATACTCTTTTTGCCCTGTTCTACTTGTCACAACCCATGTACTTGTGGTAGGGTCTAGGAACCATAAGATACCTTCAATAAAACTTCGAATTCCTCGAGTGTTTTTCACAATTGAATCCAATTGAAGACTAGCTACTTGATTCTATAATAGAAAGCATAAGATAAAGTAGATCTTGCATTAAAAAGTAAGAAAATATAGTGTTTGGATACAAGAAAAATGAAGAAAAATGTAAGAAAGTGAAGAAAATAAAGTTTCTATCTCTAAACTACTCATAAATACCAAGAAATCTAAGAAAACTCAATAAAAATGAGAGAGATCCCTCAAAATCCCGTACAAATCTGTATTTACACCATAGAAAATAAAATAAGGATTGGGTAGACTGTACATACGGTCCAACTACTGTACGTACACTCTTCATACGCTGATTGCACCTTTTTGAAGTTTGATTTTTTCTGCAAGCGTACGTACTGTCTAAAGAACCGTATGCGCGGTTGAACCACTGTATGTAGGAATAGTATATCTGAATAGCTCTCGAAAAATTATATGAAATCGATATATTATGGGCCTCGGTAGCCTTTCTGGTTTGGAAGATATTGTCTTCCAAAGTTTCAACTCTACGTGTTTCAGCTAGTTGTACCCAGCTTTGGCAACTTGTACCTTAATAGCATCTTCTTAAAAAACACATTCTCCATTTATCCGAAATGTACCCAAAACCCTCCAAATTAAGCTCAAAACCTATACAAAGTAAAATAACTTAGTTAATACTAAAATTTAATTAAAGAAAAATATAAACTCCTAAACTAAAGCTAACAAATGGCAAATTAAGATGTTATAATTGCACTTTTGAAGTACAGTCACGCTCCCCAACTTGTTTTTTGCTAGTCTCTAGTAAAATACTAAAACTAAAGTAAGTATGTACAAATGATAATCTCCACTTTTGTAAAAGTCAAGGATGCATTTGGCCTATGCATCAATCCTTTGAACCCCTATGTTACCTCTAGTAGACGAGTGGTGTCTCATGAGAGCTTACAATTATGACACCTATAAACATCAATTCATAATCATCAATTTAAGATTTAGAATAATATAGTGATGATGCATAAGATGGATCAAAACAATCTCAACAATTCACCTCTAATATCAATGTAAGCAAGATTATATAAAAAAAGAACACAAAAATTGAAGTTCATATGTGTGTGTGCTAGAATCATGCAATATAATTTAAAAATTTCTACTCACGCATTCATAGCCTTGTAGCTTTAATCTAAATCCTCACCGAACATATACTCTCAAACAACTAAGCACAACGTCCCCTCAATAAAATGCTCTTAAAAAGAGTAAATGCCATAAAAAAAAATGTAAGAAAGCAATCCAAATGTCAAAAACCTTAATAATAACGTGTATCAATCTCAACACGACTTTATGAAATAATACTTATAGCTTAGATATCAACTAATCATGATGACAAATAAGAGCTCAAATTCAAACAAGATCTCACATGAAGTGCATGTTTTTGGATCATAAAGAACTTTGTAAGGGCAGGCTAATACGATTTCAAGATAAGGTATAGGAAGAAAAGAAAAAGTATGAGAATACAATACATGTGTGATCAAGGCATGTATCGTTAATGAAGTAATTGTTCTCTTTCTTTCCCACTTTAACTTTCTCGCACATTTCCTTGCCTTGTTGAGGCTTCAACCCTTTTTCTCGTTTTTTTTTTTCCTTTCTTCTCCTTTCTTTGATTTATTTTCAATCCCATTGCCTTTTTGTTTCTTTCACTTCTCTTCACTATCCTTTTTGCATACCTTCACCCTTTTCTGCTTTTGCACAAAATAGCTCATCTTTACTTTTTCATGAGTTTCAATAGAATGAAGGTTTGTGCCTCTTCAAATAAAGAGAAAAGTTATCCAATCAATGATCATATCTCAAGTAAGATCACACATCAAAAAGAATTGAAGGACATGGTTGCAAAGGGAATAAAAACAACAAAATTTTCGTGGCTAAAAAGGATGAAAGATGACATAAATCATTTCCCAAAGCATACATGAAATAAATCTTGAATGAATATGAGTGTCAACAATGTGAGTCAATATAAAGCAAATAAGCCAAATGCATATGTGATGAAGCCGTTGAAATAATAAGAATTAAGAAATCTCCTTGAGTGAATGTAATATCTCTTCAAAGAAGGAATGAAGCTCTAAAGCTCACAAGCTTAAGGTCTCTACTCAAATAAGGCTACAAATGCACAAACTAATACAATAAAGCTACATCCATTATTTATGCTCAATGGGCGTAACCCCCTTACTTAATGTGTACTAAAGATAATATTCCACAAAACATCAAAATCAAATAGTGAAATGCTCATCATACTTTAAATATAAACCATGCAACACTCTAACCATTCAAAAATCAAAGATTGAATCTTATGAATATGCCATGGTTCCTATCTAAAGCATCAACACATCCACCATGAATAATAAGAGATAATCATAAAGCATATGGAGAATGTGCTTAAGATAGAAAAGTAAAATGCCGAAACCATGAGATATTTCAACTTTTATCAAAGATTCCAAGTAATCGAATGATCATCCTTCAATATAATACCTGAGAATAGGCAATACACCACAAAACGATCGAAGCATAACAAGAGACATATAGCAATAAAGCTATAAAATGACATCCACCATGAACAATAGAGTTTTAGATATGAATGATGAATTACATGCATGTAAAAATAGTATCTAAACTCTATCTCCAACTAGTGGAAGTCATCATCATTGGCTCCAAATTTTAAAATAATTCAATTTTTTTTTTACGAAAACAAACAAACAAAACTAACAAAGTAAGAGTAGAGGTTAAGCCTCTAAAGCTACTCTCCTTACCTCCGAACTGGAATGATGCATTGTCTTCAATGTATGAAGACAAGGCATGGAATGACATAAAATGGTGAAAGAAGAGGAGTTAGGGTGCCTAATACACCCCCCAACTAGGATGAAAAACAAACTAAGAAAACAAATAAACAAAAACAACTACTTCTACTCCTACATGACTTGAAAGGAAGACCACCCAATACTACAAAGTGAAAATTTGCTATCATCTCACATATCGACTCTTGCAACTTGTAAAGAATTCAAACACACATAACAATAGACAATGGCAACCCCTTTGATGAACTCAATGATATAACATGAAAGCAAACCAAGGTAAAAAGCGTCATAAAATATAGAAAATGCAAAATAATCATACACAAAAGTGTCAATGAAGCTCATGATATAAAGCAATTGACTCTCCCATTCTTTTGGTTGGTCAGCAATGGGAAGGATAATTAGCTCTAATGTTGGCGCATGGAGCTTTAAAGGCTCCGGAGGTATAGAACTAAGTGCTAGAGGTGGAAATGTATGGATCTCATGACCTATAGATATGCCATGAATGACCTCTAGACCAATATCATCCTCTTTGACATGCATATTCCCAACATCTAATAAACCAAAACCTTCACTCTTCTCTTATTGTTTGGAGTCCTCAATCTCGAACTCCTCTCTCTCTAGTTGTTTGCCTGGGTGAAAGGTAGTTGGTTCAAATAGCGGGGGTTCAAGCTTCAAAGGAATTGGTGTGCTAAGACTAAGTTCTAGAGGTTTAAGGGTAGAGGTCGCTTGACCCTTCAACATGGTGGACACATCCTCTAAAATAACAAAATCCTCATTCACTTGCACATTCCCAATATCTAAAAGTTCAAGATCTTCATCAAAGGCAATCGTTCTCTCTAAAGGATCCTCAATATGTTCTTTATCATTTTTTACCTTCTTAGACTTTTCTTCTCTCTCACTAGTTTCTTCATCACCCTCTTCTTCGCTCTTTTCATGCTTGGATGCCTCAATCATGGGCTCCTCTCTCTCGGGGTTACTCATCCCTATCACGATCTTCAATAATTTTCTCACTTATCCTAGCAGCTTCTTTCCTTGACTCAAACTCTTGGGGAAAGACAGTTTGATCAATGATATCCTTATTCCTAAGGTTAGTGATGGGATGGACTTGCTCTTGATGTAGAGTTAAATTAGAATCACTTTCAAGCACTTGCCTATGAGAATTAGGTTGAAATTGGATAGCAATCTCTTCCCCCTCTTGAACACCTAAGATTTGCATCAAACTTTTTATCATCAAGAAGTTGACCTTAGGATTCAAGGGATTTGTCTATCCTAGATACACCATTTTGTGTTTGCGTGAATGGTTGTAGGGTATCCTCTAGTGTATCCTTTAGAGTGAACTCTAGTGTGCTATTATCGGGAGAGGTGGGATGAACTTGTTCTTGGTGGGGGTTAGAATTAGGATGGGCTTCACTGAAGCTCTCATGGTAAGGATAAATTGGTGGTGAAGCTTGGGAATGGTCAAAGGGTTCTTGGTAGTGATAAAGTGGATGTGATGCATGGTAATAGTCAAAGAGCTCTTGGTAGGACTGAGGTGAGTCGAGATAATGATGTGAATATATGCTCTCATATCCCCTACCAAGGTTGGATTTATTACACCACCTAAGATTGGGAGGTGGGCTAGGAGGCTCCCTTTGGCCATTGGCTCGAAAGCACTCTCTAAGAGATATGTTGGATGGTTCTTAGTTTCTTATTGTACTAGCTTGAATATAGTCTCTAAGAAAACAACATGGAGGGGCGTCTACACCACCATTCTCAATCTATTGAGAAAAGTAGTCCATTATGCCTATGCCAATGTGGTGAAATGGTGATGTGTGTGAAAATGAGCCACCAAATATAATGAAGTGCACAATAGAAAATGAATGAAATGTATAAACAAATTGGCAATCTGCGCCTCAACAAATAAATTCACAGTTCCCTTCCACCAATTTTCCTTTTGAACCTTCCAATCTCCACATAAATGTACCAACAATTCGCAATTTAATTCAATTCAAACCAACTGAAACCTCCAATCTCCTTAAGCAATAGGAATACCACCGATAAGCATATATCACACAAGCCTATCCACCAATTACTATCCGCCAATTGAGTTCTCAATGCAATGAAAAATTCTACACTAATCAAACAAAATAATCCTAAAATATAAAAGAAAACCAAAAATCAAAATCGATCATGCTTTCACACAAAAGGTTAGAACGAAGTTACCCATGCCCTTAGCTCAAGAAGATTCCTCCATTGTAGTAGATGCAATGGAGATCCAATCCACCAATTGCTTTCCAACCCAAGGTTCTTTTGGTGCTCGCCTCGTGCCTTTGGTCCTCGGCAACGGCGCCAAAACTTGAATCACTTCTAAAGATTGTGTAAATTTGAGATTCTTCGCAAGAGAACGGGTGTCATAATTGAAGCATAAAATCCGATGAGTCCAGATATCGTATCCTCAAGGACCAAGCCAAATATAGGCTATCAACACTCAACAAACACTAGACTAGTTTGAATTGAATTGTAACTATGTAAATTGAATCTAAACAAAAAAGAAAAGAAAAAAGATCGAAAATCTTTCGGGTTTTGAATTGTGATGATGTTCTAATTATTTAATTAAAGCAATGATCTAGTAAAAGCCAATGGTCAAAACAAAAAGAATACTAAAGTGATTTGAGAAAACGATTGAGCTCAATTAATCTGAACACCCAAAGAATTCTAAGTTGTCGTTAAAGGTTTATAACTCAAATTACTAAACCATAATCAAGGGTAGCAATTCAGAGGATTTATCTTTGAAAACAATATGAATTCAACGTTAATTGATAGTTTAATGTATTATCAAGATGAGAGCCCTATATTAATACTATCAACTTGATCAATTCCCAATCACAATTGCTAAATTGTGACTTGTAATTGTCAAGCATAATCAATAATATAGGAGTTCTAAGAGATCCAACTATCAACTAAGAAGAATTATCGATCCTAGATGATAAAACAATGAAATCATAGGATACCTTCAATGAAACTTTGAATTCCTCAAGTGTTTTTCACAATTGAACCCAATTGAAGGCTAGCTACTTGATTCCATAATAGAAAGTATAAGATAAAGTAGATCTTGCATTTAAAAGTAGGAAAATATAGTGTTTGGATACAAGAAAAATGAAGGCAAGTGCAAGAAAGTGAAGAGAAATAAAGTTTCTATCTCTAAACCACTCCTAAATACCAAAAAATATAAGAAAACTCAATAAAAATGAGAGAAATCCCTCAAAATCCCGTACAAACCTATATTTATACCAAAAAAATAAAACAGGGACTGGGCAGATCGTATCGTACGTACGGTAAGGCAGACTGTATGTACGGTCCCTTGTGTACACCGTATGTATGGTTGGCTTACCAGTACGTAAGGTTGAACCACCATATGTACAAACAGCATATCTGAATAGCTATAAAAAAAAAGTACAAGAAATTGATATATTATAGGTCTGGGTAACCTTTCTGGTTTGGAAGATATAGCTCTCCAAAGTTTTAGCTCTGAGTGTTTCAACTGGTTGTACCATAGTTTCAATAGCTTATACCTTGACAACATCCTCTTGAAAAACACATTCTCCCGTTATCCGAAATGCACCGGAAACCCTCCAAATTAAGCTCAAAACCTATACAAAGTAAAATGACTTAATTAATACTAAAATCTAATTAAAAAAACATATAAACTCCTAAACTAAAGCTAACAAATGATAAATTAAGGTGTTGTAATTGCACTTTTGGAGTGTAATCGCCATCCTTAGGCATAAAGGAGTATAAAATCACAATTAATGAAAATAAATTCATAAATCAATTGCAAGAACAAGTTTTTTTTCCTTCCTTGGATGGATATTTAATTTTTTTATGTCAGGTGTCCGGCCAACTTCTACACACCTTGACTAATTTCAGGCTTGTATAATTTCATGTTCCTTACAAATTACGTAATTACTATACCAAACACCTTAAGAGTGGCTTCAAAAAGTTGATAGCACCTAAGAAGTTTTAAATTTGAGATATTGTAGGAAGCATACCACCAGGCAAACAGTTAAGATTATTTAATATTTTATTCCTTTGATGTTGTCTTCATCCGGAGTGAATTTAGTTTTTTATTCTAAATAGTACTTTAGGTCACATGCAAAAGCAGTATAGAAGCATAACTGGTATCTGTCGGTTCCGGTTCTAACCTATCAATTCATTGAAATGTGTCACTATCACAGTTCGAGAGTGATGAAGCAATTGATATTTCGTCTGTTCGTACCATTCCTCTATACGAACTGTACAAGAAATAATCCATTACTCCTGCAGCGCCACTTAGCCTTGTTTCTCCTCTCACTAGGGCCGGCCCAAGGGTAAGCCCACCAGGTCCTTGGGCTAGGGCAACCTCCTGGGCCAAGGGAACTATTAGGCTTCAAAAAAATTAAAAAAAACTTTTTTTTTTTAAATTCTTGTACGTGAAAAATAATTTTACTAGATTAAATTCTGGTTTGACCCACAACTTTTTCCCATTTGTTTGTGTGACAATGCGAAAGAGAGAAAAAGACCGACGACCGAACTACCGACAAGCAACAAGCAACGACCGACAAGTGGACTACTGCTTTTAGGTCAAGTGTATAGATTTTTTATCTTATGCGTTTCTCACTTTCTCCTTCTTTATATACTCTTTTTCTCTCAGTGTTTCTTCCCTTTTCCCCTTCTTCTTATTATTGCATGTTGTTGTGACTTCAAACTTATGATGTTGGTCAGACCACAGTCCCCTTTTCCTTGTAATGGCTAATTGCATTTGTAAAGTTGGAATCTCAGGTTTGACTTCTCTTGTATATCCAACTTTTTATAGTATTATAAAGAGGTGGTCTGGCGAATTCTTCTAAATAGTTATTTAGTGGTAATGGCTTAGGAGTTAAGACTTCTATTATTTTATAAATTTAGCACGCATGAATCTAACATTTTATATGATATAACCTTTATTATTAATTCTTTTCCTATATGATCCATATGTAAAGTGAAGATTCCATTTGGGAAGAAGTTTTAGTTTTTTAACATGACTTTAAAAAAGTGAGCACTAGGTAGTCTAATTAAATTAGAGCATGATAATCATTGAATTCAAGAAGCTAGCTAAAGATTTGCAAGAGGCACAAATACCAGCTGGTGTTGGTACCGTCAAAACAAAAGCCAATTGTGTGTTGATTCCCGTATATCATGCATATGCTAGTTCATCTTTTGAGTGAAGTTAAATGCAAAAATTTAATGCTCCAATATATGGGAGCCAAATTAGCCACCCCAAAAAAGAAAAAGAAAAGAAGATTCAAATTTAATGATATCAATTTTATAAGAGATGGTGGTGAAGTAAAAAACAACTCTTTGTGTGAAGATTTGTACACGCCAACAATTAATTAAACTAGCTGGTAAGATTACTGCCAGTAGCTAGACTTATAATTTAATACTTAATATATAGCAAAAACTGACTTGAGTATCGAAGATCTTTGTACTATCTAATTTTATAGATCACAATTAATTAAACTAGTGTATGCTTGTAGCTAGCTTCCTTGAATCCATGCATAACTGTATTGAACCATGGTGTTGTTGCTAAATTTGAATTCCATCTCCTTGGTACACTAAGAAGTTTATAATTCATTATGATAAATGCTACTAAATTGATATATATATATATATATATATATATGCGTCTCTCCCTATTCTTACTTGTAGTATTCTTTTTTATAGAAAATTATTGAAATGCTAATTACAAAAGATTCAATAAGCTATTCTGAAATAAATCTCTTTTAGCTGTGCATTTTATTGGTAAGGATTTAGTACCCTTGAATGTGTAGAATTTCTATGATTAGTGATCAATTTGCATAGGCGCATATTTGTGATGCATTTGAATATATAAAATTTGTTAGATTAATGATACATTTGCATAGGTGCACATTTGTGATACATTTGAATGTGTGAAGTTTGTTAGACTGTTGATACATTTGAATATGGGTAATTACAAGTTTTATTTTAGATATTGTTAGATTAGTGATACAATTGCACAAGCGCACATTTGTGATACATTTGAATATTGTTAGATTAGTGATAAATGTAATTCAAACTAAATGCATAGTAACTTTGATTTTGGTTTTTTTTTTTGTAACTTGTGTGACTTTTTTTTTTTGTAATGAATTAATAGTAAGAGGGCAACCATGTTCAGGGTCGGGCTAGGGCAACTCAAATACCGGGGCTGGCCCTGCCTGTCATATGAGAGTGGGGTCTCTCCACT
>CM065392.1:28685000-28695000 GCA_033060915.1 Euryodendron excelsum
AAAATGCTAAGTAAGGGTAAGTTATGCAATTCTTAGAATCTATAGGGGAGTTTTGTGCTATATAACAAAAAAAGTGTAAGATAGAAAAATATAAGACACTTCTCCATTTCTCCTACAATCTTGCAAGCATACTCATCTTTTAGGACACTTATCATCATCTTCAAAGTGTTTACAAAAAATCTACTTTCTTCAACCCTTGGATTCATGTCATTTGTCCTAATCTAATCAAACCCTAATTACGTTTGCAAAATTCATCCAATTCTTACCAAGTGGCCACTTCTCATCATATGATCTATTTACACATTTTGTATCTCTCTTGAAGACCAAGACTTCTCTTCTACTTTTCATAACTTTACTCATTTGTCTTTCAAATGCTCTCAAGCTCTTGGAAGAACAATTAAGTCTAAGCAAGTCACTTTCAATTCCTTCAAGCTCTTTCCAAGATCTATCTTCAAGGTAATCACTTTTACACCTATCTTGATTCAAAAAGTTTTCCTTGAAAGCCTTCTTCAAAGTATACATCTAGTCTTCAAATTATATGCTTAAAAATACTTTACTTTGATTCAATATAAAGCTTGGCTCATGTAAACTCTTTACTTTTATAAATCTTGTGTCGCTTGTTATTTAGGTAGTGGCCTAGGGCTGCACCACCCTTGGAAAAGTAAAAAAAAAACTTGCACATCAATTTTCTTTTAAAACAGGATTTTCGGACAGATTTGCAGTGCCTCAGTTAAATGACCATAAGCCACTCGTTACAAGTCCGTTTTGGGCCCACAAGATGTCAAAACGATCGTGTTGAAAAGTTCTACAACTTAATGTCGGAAGATTTTACAAAAGGGCTCATTTTCGAGGTCTAAATGGCCAAAAACAAAACTATTTTCCAAGCGGACCTGGATTTCAACAAAAGAAAGAAAGAAAAAGAAACCTTGATCGTACTTTACGTTCTTTGAGGGGATTCTAATTGTAACTTTGACTCGACCTACACTTCTAGCAACTTTTTCGAAACTTGAACTAAAATCTATCATATTCTTGGATATTTATTGCAGCTCCTTTAATTTTGTCAACCCGAAGTTTTTCCGTCAACAACGCACACTAATTTTCAGGTAAGGGATTTATCTGTTAAAGTCGCTAGTAATTTATATGATAATTTTGTGAAACTCATGTCAAGTTGGTGGATTGCTCTCAAAACTTTTATATATGATATATGATTAGAAATTCTCTTATATGGGCTAATTTTGATAATCTGAGACATTGATTGTGTTATTCTCTAGCATTAGCATACCATGATTTAACCAAGCACATGCATAACTATTGAACCAGTTGATTCTTTAACGTTTGAGATGTTGAATTCAAAGATACTTTATAAATTGAGGATACTCATTGGGGAAGAATAAATGGTTTATGAAAATTAATCAAAACGGCCTAACCACCCAGGCATGGTATAGGTGAGATGAAATAAGGGGGAGACGATCTACTATGGGCTCTCGTCATATGACTTGCATTCTGGTTTCGACCATCTATGCTTGGTATTATTTTTTACTTCTGGGCGTGCAGGAAGGAAGGCATAGGTTATTGTTGGAGTAAGGATGGCATTACTGGATCATAATGAAATTTGATGTGTTTTTAAGAAACGTAAATCTCCAGTTATTATTAAAACTCATGCATCTCATATTATTCAAACCATTGATTTATTTAAGCATATAATGATTTTGCCAACTGCCTCATACACCATAAAACTATTCTAAAATCCATACATCATACATATTTTTATTGCGTTCGGTATAGATTAGTTTTCCATTAGACTTCGCAGCTCACCCCGTTTTATGGGAAAACATTCCAGGTGATTCAGCAAGAAATAGGAAGTCATGAATCGTGTTAACAGATGCTAATAGGGGAAGAAAATTATGTTTTGTATCATGTTTTGTAATATGTGTTGGTGATTATGTGTTTTGTATTCGTACCTATCGGGTATTCAGACCTGTTTCGTGATGGGATAGTATTCTATTATACTAGATTTTCCATTTTAGTCCGTTTAGTATTCTAAGAGTTCGATGGATGAATGTTATTATATTTTTATTTTTTTATTTATATATACATACCATTCACATGCTGATTCTTTCAAAGTTAGACAAGTCGGGGTGTGACAAATTGGTATCAGAGCAAGGTTTTAGGTCTCACATGGGATTGTGGAAATAGAAGAGCACACCTAGACGTTATACGTTGACTCGTGACCTTAGATATGTGGACAATAGGGCATGTACAGCCTTTGTTTTCATTTGTTGGTGTAATAATGATTAGAAAATTCTTCTTTATGTGCAGACATTATGGATTCACATTCATTTATATCATCTAAGTTCGTGCAAAGTCTAGAATTATCCCCATGCCTATGAACACTACCATGCACATTAATTCGCCGATAAATGGGATGAGTCAGGGTGTGACACAATAACTCCCAGGCCAATAACCCAACCAGGCGCATTTATCGCAGGGGTGGTGTGGGAAGGTGGAATCGAACCTCCTCCTCATCTTGTGACTCAGTATCATTGCCGAGTTCGACTCATCTGGCAACCAAATTGCACAGTTGTCCAACCAGAAAGCTTTCGACAACTCAGCCCCACACATTTCCAAAATGGTGTGACAATTCAATGATTTATGAATTTCTCGACTCAAAATCAGGGCAAGCCAACTCGCGACCGAGCTTTTTAGTCTTCTTCACCAATAAACCCTCTCTTACCACGATCCTCGGCAACCAAGGAATTAGTGTTGTGAGAGTGAACAAGGTGGCTCAGGAAAGCAGAGCAGTGAAGAATTTAAGGAAAGTTAGAGTTAACATAAGTTGGAATGAGGGGGGCGAGCGCGATTGGGTGTACGCAGTGATGAAGTGAGTCAACCCGCAGAGAGCAATGAATGGGGCGAACTGGGTCAAGAATTGACAGTGAAGGAAGAAAGAAAAAGAGGAGGTGAAGAAGTAGAGGATTTCGAGCGGAATGGAGAAGAAAGGGAGGGAGATAAGGAGGTCACTAAGTTTTTGGCAACGGTGCAAATCGCCGAGGGTTCAGATTGTGTTGGAGAGGAAAAAGACGACATCACCATCGTTGTCATCACAGAAGCAAGAAGGCATGGTGGGTGACGAGATAGGGACAAATAGAGAAGAGGTTCTTGTAGAAAATTCCATTAGATGCCAATGTGTCACGGAAGAATAGAAGGGGTAGTATGGAAAGGTGGCATGACAATGTTGAAGTGGTAGGGGTGATGGGTAATGGGCCAGGAAGGTGGTGGAGGGTGCTGATGTAGCAGGCTATAAATTGGTGTGGTTGGGTTATTGGCTTGGGGGTGATGGATGAGAGGGAAAAAGAAGAAGAAGAAGAGAGAATGAATCGGCACTTTTACTAGTTTGTCCCTGAAAAGTCCAAACATGCCTAGCACGTGGCCAATTTCCGTCTATTCAACTAACGATCGTTTTCAATTGGACTTATTAGACACAGATTGTAAAATTAAAGAATATTCTTGTTAAAATTGAAACTACAAGCATGAAATCGACACTAAACCCAAAGTGCAAGGACTACTAGTGTAATTAGCCCATTTATTTTTATTCATTGAATAAATTGCTATTTACGTGAGATATATTATTATTAAGAATTTTGTAGTTGGTACAAATATCTCATGTATATAGTAGTTTCATGTATTTATTATTAATTGGTTCCAGTGATGCTTAATCATCGTTTTTCATTTATCCATATGATTCCATTGACATCATTTTAAACTATGATATTCTGTCATTTATTTAGAAACCTTTACGCCATGATTGATCCGGAAGTAATGAATTTGGAAAATATAATTAATAAAGGGAAGAGTTTAGTTTTGATGCACTGACATTATAGAATTTTTTTTACACAAGCTGAAGACCACAATGCGACATGTATCCTTTAAAATTTAAGTACAACATAAAAATACTAGACTCATGGACACGTATTGCATTCTAGTCCCGCTTGTGTAAAAAAATTCTACAGTGTTGGCGCGTCAAAATTAAACTCTATAGGGAATCAAGCATCCCTATAGGATTGTGCAAAAGTAATGGCTTTCCTTGAATGAAAATTTGAGTATGTTATGGTAAAAGACCCATGAAAAATGTATAGCTATCCCTCACTCAACAGTTGATGTGTGCCAATTAGCTGGGCCCCACCTATTGTAGGTGAAGGCCAACTGATGTAGGGTGGGGCCCAGCTAATGTGGCGCACATCAGTTGGCGAGTGAGGGGCATTCACAACTACCCCTAGCACTCCTCAAGACCCATTGATATTTTGAAGAAAAAAAATTGGAGGAGAAGTACTTGTGCCTAAAGACTATAATTCTCCTAAAAGCCTATTATGATTAAATACACCTGAAATTGCAAGATTGTGAATAAATGCACTTAGAGTTGCAAGATTATGGTAGAATGCATCTGAAATTACAAGGCTATGGTTAAATGCACCTGGACTTGCAACATTTTATAAGTGGTGAAGAGTACATTTTTAATATTCAAATCAACCCACAATGAAAATTATGTGGAGAAAATCTTCCTGATAAAGATATGTAAGGAAACAATGAAAATTTTCTACAGAAAATCTTCCTGATGAAGATATATTAAAAAATATATTTTTACATTTTATGTCTCGTACGTGCTCGTGTAGTAGCAATATCGAGAACATCAATATAAAAAAATATATTAAAAAATATGTATATATATATTCTTGTATTCAAATGTCACATCATATAAATAGAATGAAGACAAGGGCAAATAGTTAAATAAATTAATTATTATTCATTTACTATTTACGGTACTACTCATGGGTCCCACGTTATGTTGTTTTTGTCTCTCCTTTTATTCACACTATTTATCCATTGTTTCATTATTTCCTGAAGCGAACGTAATTTGATTTTATTGTTATGGATATGGTTGTGAACATGACCGCAATATAAATAAATTGTACAGCGTGGGATTAGCTTGAAGGTTATAATGTGTAAATTGAGAATACCACCAGAAGGGGAATAATGTGGGAACAAAAAAAAAAGTAAAAAATTTTTTACTGAATAAATCTCCCAAGAATTATGAAGATGTTTTATTGATTACGTACATGTATTATGATTAAATATTAAATAGATTTTTACAGTAGAAATATTTTTTACAAATTTGATTATTTAATTGATGATGCATAGATTAATACGTTGTTTTTTTTAAATTTCTAGCATAAATTTTATATATATTTTGCATATAAAAGCATGGATCGTATCCATATCTCAATTATTTCAAAGATGAATGGAGAATATATATATATATATATGTCTAACAGACAGTGCCAGAACGCTGATAATTCTTTGAAAGAAAAATATTTTGATAACTGAATTTTAGCTGAAATTAATGTTAAGACACTGGTAGGTATTACAAAATTGATTAAAGGCTCTAGAAGAGCTAGACTTTAGGAGAGTTAGGTTTCGGAAGAGCCATTATAATGTTGCTAAGAGTAACATAACTCTATCTTATAATGACATCTATTCTATTAGAGTTACAAGAAATTTGCTTAGTTTTGTTGATATTTTTACGTTATTTTTATTTTTTACAAGTTAGAAGCATATAATGAAAGATATTTTTCTTTACACTTCTCTTTTTCAAGCCAGAAGAATATAATAGAGAAAATTGTTGCTTTCATTTTGGTATATATTATATTATAAAAATTATGAGATCACACGAAATGATACACTATACGTGCTTTAGATCCAAAAGATTTTTATATTATAAAATCACCTGAAATGGTGCATCTGAAGTGCTTTAACCCTAAAAGAATTTTTTACTTTGGCATGATCGTTTTGTTCATTCGGGATCAACAACTATACATTAAATAATTGAAAATTTTTATAAACATCTGCCAAAAAACTAAAAGATTCTTTTTGTCCAGCCATTATTCTTATATTGCATGCTCTATGAGAGTCATATATACCATGTGGACTATTCTATTATTTTATGCATACATATGTATACTATGATTATATTTTGTTTGTTGTTAGCTCACATATTTTTGGGAGTTCTCATTTTGATGAGTCAGTTTTTTCACCATTAAAGGAAGATAAGACGTAACGTGATAACAATTGATATTAGTTGGAATATTGTGATACTGTCTCATCTTAGTCCTCAGACAAGTCGATGTGAATAAGAAATTCACATAATTATTTAGTTATTACAAATAAATTGCCTAAAGAATTTACAGACATAAAGAATGTAACAAAACAATATATGTATCTATTACTAATACTCTAGCACGTATTAATGTCCCTGTAATACAATTTGTATTCAAAGCACGCCTGAAGTATGGAAGGCTTGTCGATGCAAACGTTGTCAATGCAAAAGCCAAAAGTCTCAGAAAGAGAAAAACACAACAAAATTAGTAAATTGGTATTCCTAAATAAACCATAATACATAAGCTTTTTGAATAAGAAAATGAACCTCAAAAAGAGAAATATCGATCATTTAAATTTCCTGAAGAAGGAGCTCTTGAAGAGAATTCTCTGGAAGATATAATAAATTATTATGTCTAGACTGCCTAAAAAACCTACTGTAAAATAATTTTTAGAAGAAAAACCTCTTGAAGAAATATCCCCTACAAAGAAAATAGTACCTAAAAATAATGAGATATCAATGAATAATGTAATACATGAGAAAGATGAAATATAAATGAAATTGTTGTTGACAACATATCTTTATTTAAAGTGACTCTTACAATTACTAGAAGTAATGAAGAAATTAAACCACAGACAATCGACAAATATTGATAAAAATGGAAAAGGTTACTGAGTTAAAACTAAGCTCATTAGGATAGTATAAAGTATTTGGACAGGTAATAAAACACTAGAATATATTGAAACTGTAGTCCAAACACCAGAAGATGTAAAATATTCAGACCAATAGTCTAAGATGTAAAACCGGTTTGATACAAATGACTATTGCACAATAAGAAAAATGAAATAGTGGGATAGATAGCACAACTCGTTCCATAAGGTTTCTTGCGGAGACCTATATTGACTACAATGAGAAATATTGTCTTGTAATGGATATAAATACATTCATATTAAATTGGACAGTTTCAAAATGACTGGATATTTATTTAATGAATGTATAATAATCTATTCATATAGTGGATTGAGTAATGATATGCATATGTAGATTTTTGAGGGATTTATAAATGTTTGAAGCAAATATTTTAAAACCTCAAAGGTTTCAAGTTTCAAAGATATTAGTATGGGTTAAACCAATCTGGATGCAGATGGTACAATTATACCAATGAATATCTATTGAAAAAACAATATGTGAACAATACAATTTGTCCATACATTTTTAGTAGAATATGATTTTCTTATTATTGCAATATATGTTGATACTTTTGAATATTATTCGTACTCCTGAAGAGATTACAAAAGTTACTAGTTATCTAAAGCATATCGTTAAAATTAAATATCGTAGGAAAACAAATTATTATCTTATCTTGTAGATTGAGCATTTATTAGAAAGAATTTGCATTCATCAGTTGACATATACAGAAAAAGTTTTATATTAATTTTATATGGATAAAGCTTATCCATGAAATTCTCTAATGGTTCTCTGATCACTTAATACACAGAAAGGTCATTTTTCGTCCTCAAGATGGTGGTGAAGAAATTCTTGGTCCTGAAGTACCATATTTGAGTACTATTGGGGTTCTTATATATCTTACAAAATGCAAAAGACCTAATATTACTTTTTTCGTCAACCTATTGGCAAGATATAGTTCTACATAAACTCCAAGACAATGGAAAGTAGTAAAGCACATATTGTGTTCTCTTTGAAGAACAACAGACATGAGCTTATTCTATGCAAAAGAGTCATTACTAGAGTTAGTTGCCTATGCAGATGTTGACCATTTTTCTCACAAACAAAGTATTTATTTGCTTATGGTCATACTGCTATGTCCTGGTGATCGGTAAAACAAACATTAATTGCAACTTCAAATCACTTAAAAATAATAGCAATTTATGAAATAAGACGAGAATGTATTTGGCTAAACTCTATGATCCAACATATTGAAAGAAGTTACAGATTACCTTTGATAAAAATATAAAAAAATACCTCAATAATATTATATAAAGATAATGTAACGTGTATTGCACAAATTAAGAGAGACTACACCAAGGTGATAGAACCAAGCATATTTCGCCAATTACTTTCAAAACATAAGTTACAGAAGAGCGGTTATATCAATGTCCAGCAAACATATTCAAAGTAATAATTTAGCAGATTTATTTACTAAAACACTAACACTTGAGACATTCGAGAACGTGTTACACAATATTGGCATGCGTTTCAAGGATCTTTCATGCTGAACAAGTAGCATCTTACCTGGTGTACTCATGAGGGGGAGTTGAGTACTGCACTCTTATTCCTTCGCCAACGATTTTTTTCCACAGATTTTCCTTGACAAGGTTTTAACAAGCCAGCCTTCATACATCCACAACATGTTATGTTATACAACAATATTGTACTCTTTTTCTTTCGCCAAGATTTTTTCCCCTAAATTTTTCCTAACAAGATTTTAATGAGGCAATTTTGTGTGATGGTCATCCAAGGAGAAATGCTATAAATTATTACGGACCAACATCATGAGTAACGTTTTCATCCAAATAATTGTGGATGGCCCACAGTGGAATAATAGCCGAATTATTCAGCTTTACTCCACTTTTCTTTTTTCATATAAAGAGAAGAGCACAAAAGCAAAGATGTAGAAGAAAGTAGAGACAGAAAAAGAAGAGAAGGGAAGAGAGACAGAGACAGAGCAGAGCAGAAGTTCTGAACAAATATTGAGAAATACAGTTGTACTTATATTTCTTCTTTTAATATAATAAAATCTTAGGTGATTAGAAGATCAACTCCTAATAATTTCAGAAGAATTAATCTAATATATTTAATAGTTCTAGAAGGACTAATATTTGTCATATCTTTTATTGAGTTATTTTTATCTACTTTATATTTCTTTAATTTTATAACACATGGCATATTTTCAATAATAGTTTGTACATTTTGAGCAGCCTACTTCTAATTTATCCAAATCTACTCTAGTACATGAACTATATATCAAATACAGAATAAATTTATATCTGGGCTCTCACTTCAATTTGCCTGACTCTTCCCCCTCTTTGCTTTTGTTTAGTTTTTAGTCTCCCTATTGTAATTTGTAACAATATTTTAATGATGATAAATAAAATAAATTTACAACCAAATTTAATGGTTGCATAGGCCGCCCTCTAACATTGTTTGGCCGCACCATGCAAAACACGTGAGATTGGTCGTGGACTTGCTAATTCCCAAAGGAAAAAACATATATTCTTGTAAAAAATTCATCATAATGATGTGTGTAAGCACCCTATTTTTGTTCGCTCGGCAATCTCCAGCCTAACCGAACTCCTTTTCAAAACTCTGTAAACACATTCAAATCCAAATCAACTTTCAAACCCCGATCCAATCAGTCAACCGCTTCTCGAGCCCGTTGGACCCAATAGAGGCCTAATAACCAAACTTGCCCATTAGGCCTCCAAGCACGTCTTGAGAAAGTTCAAAATCCCCTAAGATGGTAAATCCACCTTTCCAAAGTGTTACTAAACAGTTAGGCGTACTCAACACGCCATTCTGTTCAACTCTGGTCCCATTTCGACTAACTCCGGTCAAAATGATCATTTTACCCCTAGATGCCCTAGCATAGTACAAATCCCACCGAACAGTGAGAAACTCTTCCGGGATCATCCCTGAATGACCCGGCATGCTTAACATAACACTCTGTTCCATTCCTGACCTTTTTCAATCGAGCCCAGTCAAAATGACCATTTTACCCCTAGCGACCCAAACGCACCCCGAAATTACACCGATCCTAGAATATTGAATGATGGGTCTTGTCATACACCCCTGTTTAACCAAAGGAGGACCTTACGATACTAAACACTC
>CM065392.1:28705000-28780000 GCA_033060915.1 Euryodendron excelsum
TAAGATTGTCCATATTAGGGTTCCAAAGTAGTAGGTGGTTTCAAAAACCATTTTACTAAAACACTCCAAAATCATACCTCCAAGGTTTTCAAAACAAGATTTCAAAACACTTTCGAAACTATCTTGAGTTATTTCAAAAGCACTTCCAAAACTCCCTTAAGTTGTTCCAAATACATTTCGAAACATTTCAAAACCCTTTTTCAAAAACCTTCAAAGTCTATTTCAAAACACTCCAACATCCAATTCCAAATTAAAACTCTTAAATTCTCTTTTTCAAAGACCTCAAAGCATCTCCAAAAACTCTTCAAATACCTCAATGTGTCTTCAAAACATTCTAAAGGCCCCAATGCGCCTGCTTTCCATGGGGCTCTTGCCCAAACTACGAATAACCTGATTCTCGCCAAATGAAATACGTAGACAACCTAAAATAGTGCGATCATAACTTTTATTTCAACCCCAATTCTCTTTTCAAAAGTTTCTATCAATTCAAAGTTTCTATGTCAAACCCTTTCAAAACTCTTATGCTTTCAAACTTCTTCCAAAACTTGCATCGTGCATCATTCATCCGAAAAGTGATGACTAAACCCCGTTTTCAAAATTCTAAAATGTATATTAAGTGGATAACGGTAACCGGTTATTCTAGTGAGTGAAAAAATGGTGATTAGACATGTAGGTACCGAAAGGGTAGGGTAGGGTAATGATCCTAAGATGTCTTCTCTACACGTAACCAACCCCCGGACTATAGACTTTTGTTTACAAAAGACCAAATGGAGTTATTTTTTTCAAAAAGGGCTTCAATATTCTCAAAGGTTGTTAAACAACCTAGTTTTCTTACCCTCTCTTGAGGAAGTATTTTTACAAAAAATCCTTTTTCAAAAATCTTAAATTTAATCTTCGGATTAACACTTAGTTTTAGGTGACCTAACTCACCTTAATCAAGTTAGGTGGTGACTCCTATTTTTTTAAAAAGACCTTGGTCAAACCAATTTCAAGTTTAAATCTAGTCGTACTCATCCTTCTAGGAGGATGAATTCTAATGACAGAGTTCCATGATTTTTCCGAGCCGAAAGGACTTAGTCCCAAAAACCGAGACGCGATAATGTATTAATGGTATTTTTATAATTAAGAGTCATCATGATAAGTTATATTTTAGGGTGAATGACATTCATCCAATCAAATTATTCTAGTAATAAATTTGACTCATCTAATCACATCATTCTAGTGATAAATTTTTCATAAATTTCTAACTATATAACATTACATATTGCTAACTCCCAAATTCTATTTGTATTGCATTATGTATGAACCTTTTAGAAGTATCTTGTGTATTATGACGACTTAATTTCATCTATTATATAGCGTTGAGAATCTATTGCAACCAATTAGTATTTGTATAGCCCATAAAGTATTTGCTGCAATTGCTTTTGTCGTCTCATTTTTTTTAGTTACAAAAGGCCTTTGGTCCACTACTGCTTTAAGCCAATACAAAGTTACCATTCACACAAATTATATAAATTTCATACATTACACAAATAATAGCTTATCACAAGAGAGGTGAGGAGAGATTGAACTTGCAACCTTATGCTTAACATGAAGATAAACCAACCACCGCTTGTTCTATTGATATGCATTCCCAATGTTTCCTTGGAATCGTGTGGATTTGTTTGATACCTATGGAAGGAAAAGGAAATGAGAGAGAAAATAAAGAGAAAATTGTTTTCTTTCTTTTGTTTGATTTGCAAGAAAATTAGAGGAAAGTAAAAGAAAAATTACTCTCCCTTGTTTGAAATTAAAAGGCAAGAAGAAGAAAAATAATATGATACCTATTGAAAGAGAGAGAAAGTAAAATAAAAAGAAGAAAGTGAGAAGAAAATAATTTTCTCTTCACTCCTAAATTAGAAACCAATTGAAGGAAAGGAATTTTCTCTTCCTTTCCATTTTCCTTTTCCTTTCTCAAGTATCAAATAAACCCTAAGCATTTCAGACAAAAAAAAAACCTCAATTTAGAAATGGATGCATTCATGCTATATAACCCAAGATAGAATTCCAGGAAATATTTATCTTCCACAGCTTGCACAGCAACAAGGGAACTCAGAATCCTCGACATTTAGCTCAAGGAAACCAACCAAGGTACCCACTCCTAACGAGTTCTTAGGTCCAAAATAAAACTATGCAAAACTTTCTTAAAAAAAGAAAAAGAGCCTAAATTAGTCTCTCTCTTTTTCTTTTCTTTTTTTTCTTCTGGTCTCATCTCCTTTCAGTTCATGAACAGAGGATTGTTCATGCTCCAGGCTTTCAGACTCTCAACTGTAATCGTCTCCGTGCCATTGTTAAATGCATATAAATGAGCATCCTTCAATACAGCTAGGGTAGGATAAACCCTAGATGTAATGCATGTTTTTCCTCCTGCACCAAAACTTTCCACGACCGAATGATCAATCTGCATAGAAGAAGTCTCACAATTAGCGATAACCTTTAGAGAGAGAGAGAGAGAGAGAGAGACAAAAAGAACCAAAAGCCATACCAAACTCCTGAGTGAAATCATCTTATCGCTTAAATCGACGTCCACAAAGCCAGCAAATGATGGCTTATACAGTTTTTTCTTCAAAGAGGAACTGTCAAAGCGGCCAAATGTTAATCCAAGTCGGGAGAGAAACCAACGGAAGATAGAAAATTTAGTTTATTTTGTAGAGAATCTAAGAACATGAATATAGAAAAATTGCAAACCTTGTTGCATCAGAGCACATGAGAACTACATGCTTGTCTTTTCCCTTGAAAACCCTGAAGAAAACAGGAGTGTATTCTTCAAGGTGTTTCGAAGCCAAGGTTAAGAGCCCAAATGGTCCAACCCCACCTTGAACCGTCGAACCCTTGTGGCTGCAAAGTTCTTGGGCGTCCATGTCAACCCAGCTAGAATCGAATGGCTCAGCCTTGTCCAAGCTTGGAAATGAGAAGATCACTTCAACATCAGCCTGTAAAAAGAGAAAAAAATCATTCCCAGTATATGTGTCTCTCTCTCTTATATTATACAGGATTAATTATACTTTGTATCCTTACACTTTATATTAAATTTTACTTCAGAGCTAATATTTTTAATTGTAACAATTAAACTCTTACATTTCTAATTTATTTCAATGTCAACTTTTTGTTTGATAAATTGACGAAAAATTTGCATTTGATAACCGTATGGCTTTTTGCAATAGACAAATATATAAAATCTAACCATTTTCCATTCCAAAGACTCATATATATGGCACGTAAGTTAAATTAAGAGTTTTTACATGAAACCTACATCACAAAATAGATTACACTCATGATTTGAGAGTGATTAAAGAGAAATTTGTGATAGATTATTATAAAGAAGTATGATTTTACATCTTTGCTCCTTGAAAAAGGTAATGTGCTTGTCATGTGCAAATTTTTTTATCTATTTTCTTAGCGAAAGTTAAAAAAAAAAGTTGACATTGCAACAAAATAAAAGTGTAAAAACCTAATTATTATAGTTGAAAGTGAAAATTCTGAATTAAAATTTTATATAAGTATAAGGGTCTAAAGTATAATTAGCCCTATTATATACTACTAGCTATGTAGTATATATATACAAACATATGTGAGGAAAAAACCTGTGCAGCAGTAATTCCTTTGATTTTGACATGGTCTCCCATGTTGAGCTGTTGATCGAACAGGTGAAATTTTCGCCCTCTTAGAGTTTCCAATTCTTCAACCGGCCATTGCAACAATTGTTTTCCACTAGTATCGAGCCAGACCTTTCGTGGGATTGCCTAAAACAATGCCATAAAACATAAATAAAAATTTAATTTAGTAAGTTCTTGACCAAGAAAATGGTGTCCTTCAAACATTTCTTAACTATCAAACATTTACTCACCTGAATTCCAGCCCATCCTTTTTCGACATCCTCTGCAGTAGTATCGGATTCATTAGCCCACCCCCACAAGATCCTCCGGTTCTTACCGTCATCAAAAAATGTCTTTGAAGCGTAAAAATTTCCATAATCATATCTCAACCCGGCCCATCCATCAACGGATGTATTATCGGGAATATATTTATCCTTTTCACGGTAATATTTTCCAACTGTATAGTACTCATATCTAGTTTCATCAAGGCTCACTTTTAAGACATACTTAATATTTCCCTCGGCCACTGAAGTATTCAACCCGTTTTCAGTATTCAAAGTTACCGGGTAGAAATCCGGGCATTCCCACATACCCGTTTCGGCCTGAGAATGTAATGGGTGTTGGGCCTTGACCCATTTCATGAAATCCCTACTCCTATACAAATATGCCATCCCTCTGTGTCTTCTCCTGCTACCCACCAAAATCCTCCAATGCCCATCTTCGCCCCACCATGCGGTTGTCGGGTCACGGAAAGCAGTTCCGTTCACGCCGATGCCCGGAACCACTAACGGGTTGTTATCGGGCTTGATCCATTCCTGGAGGTATGGATCCGAATAGTTAGCGGGTACGGCATAGTTTTGGACCTGCGTGTTTTTTTGGTCAATTACTCCAGTGTAGAGTATTATGGGCTTGTTGCCCGGAAGAATTGTGGCCGACCCGGACCAACAACCGTATTGATCGAACGGCTTTGAAGGGTAGATTGCTGGATCCAGTGGCTTCCAGTTGATCATATCCGTCGATACCGAATGGGCCCACACAATGTTGCCCCACACTGCACCTTTGGGATTGTACTGGTAAAACAAGTGGTAAATTCCATTATAGTACATGGGTCCTGCTCACATTTGAAGAAAGAGTATTAGAATGAAAATGGACCAAACAAAAAAAAATAGTTCTTTGTTTTTCTTTTTGCAATGAATATTAATCAAGTTATGTATAAGAACTCACCATTTGGATCTGTTGTTTGTAGCCCAAAATTGAACATGAGGAAAAACAAAAAACAGAAAACCAATAAAAAAGTCAATGATAATGAGAACAACAAATTTTCAACCCAGAAACATCAAAATAAAGATGAGTTTATGATAATAATCAAGGAAACAAAGAGAAGATGGGTGAGGGGAATGGTGTAAAAAATGCAATGCACAAGAAAATGGGTAAATCAATAACAAACAAGGCATTCCACATAATTTGGGTGTGTCAGTAAATATCTAATGGTCCTAGAATGTCCAGAAAGATTAGATCCTTTTATGGATTATTCTTGGGTTGCTATAAAAAATAAAAAATAAAAAACAAACGGGCTGCGTCTTGGCGGTGTGTGGGACGTTGCCGGGCCGGCTTCAATCAAGAGCGGTATGGCTGCCTGTAGAGGCAATTGGGGCTTTACAGTCTACATCTGGAGACTGGATTTGTGCTTTGTGCTAGTGTCTCACATCGAAAACTTTAGGGTGTGTGAGTGAGTATTAAATGATCCTAGAGTGCCTATAAAAGTTAAATCATTTTGTGGGTTACTCTCGCGTTGCCATAAAAAATAAATAAATAAATAAATAGCAAACAATGCCTTGAAAGCAGATAATAAATATTATATATTAGTGTTTGTAAGAAATATTGGGCCAAGCGTTATGTTCTACTCTCGTGGTAGTGTGCATGATTGAGGTTAAGAAATAGAGCTCTCTATCATTTGGCAAAAGAAAAAGAGGCCTGAAAGAAATAGATTTTGAAGAAGAAACTGGGATATCCTCGCAAGGACATGATTACATAATAAACCTTTATCAAGTGAAGATATACATAAATATATATATATATATATATATATATGTAGATATGTGTGTGTATCTGAAGACCTGGGGTCCAAAAGCACAATGGCCCTCTTATCCTCACCTACGGTCCATAAGAAGTGGCTAGGATAGTATCACCCAAATTTTTCTAAACTAGCACCAGAAAAAAACACAAACAATAAATATTAGATAAAAGAAAATTGACACAGTACCCCAAGTCATTATGGTATTAAATTAAACCTTAAACTTAGTATTTCGCCTGAATAATAGGGGCCAAAACTTATTCATGACTTTCCAAATTGAACCACCGTTGCCACCTTCCTTTTGGAAGTGGCCCTGCAAATAAAGGATACTTGAACTTGTGAAAGAGATACCCATGAAAGAAACATCACCCCACTATCACCACCACCTTGTAATGTGCCAACTTGCAGATTTTGACAGTCCCTTCCAAGAAAAAAAAGCCAAAAAGAATACCCAACTTTGATTCCAGAAGAGCCTACCTATGCCATGAAAAGACAACTAAGGTTGCGTTTTGGGAGTTACTTTGTAATTTTTGGAAAATGCAACTGTGGATCACTTTTCACGTGTCATATAGGTGGATTCCACTTAGTGGTAGAATTTCACAGCGGTATTTTATTGAAACAAAATTTGTCAGCAATACCAAAAACTCAAGAATTTTCAGAGTGCACGAATTTGACGGATGCATTTAACCAACTTGAATCAAACATTTTGCAACAGTGATTTCTACAGTCCTAGTACTTAAGATCAGTTCTAGAGTCCTTTTAGCATAAAGGATCTGTCTCGTTCTCAATTTAAATCCTATCTCCGCTAACAAAATGTCATATTTTTACCATTATCCCATAATAGCTTTTCGAAAGTGGGAAGAAGAAAAAAAACAAAAAAGAAAATTTTTAAATCTCTCTCTGTTCTATTCTTTCACTATTTCTTATAAAATTAAACAGAAAATAAAAAATAATTTTTTTTTATTTTTTCTTTCCTTCTCTTTGCTTTTCCTCTTCCAAATTTCAAATAGGCTCTTAGTTTTACTTCTTTAAAGCATAAGTTCTAACTTTGTTGCCGCAGAGCATATATACATACATAAATACATGTAAATATGTGAATGACACTGGGCATTTGATGTAAAGCACATATACAGGCAATGCTAGAATATTACTTATGAACCATGGTTAGAGGAAGACTATTCTGGCATGCATGTTTTCTGTGGGAGCTACTTGGGTGGAAAGGAATCATATCCCCAAAATACTGTCAGGAACTGATGATTTATTACATGCATGCTTGGGAACAAATGTTCGTGAAACTGCAGATTTGACCGTACAATGTTTATATCCACCTCAAAAGCATAACTTTAACTTTTAAGAGACTTTAATAAGTTTCATTTTGGTCTTGTCCAGAGGAGTACTGACAAAAGATTGTTGTAGGATCACGCAAAAATCCGTATATCTATACAAAGTTACAAACAGTCATGCACATGAATACACACTAATATATATATATATATATATGAGTGTGTGTGTGTGTATAGAGAGAGATCGACAGGAATATAAAACCAAAAAGAACAATTTTTTTTTGTGTAATAACCAAAAACTTTAAGAGAGCAGGACAAAATTAATGATCATTTAGGCCTCTTGAATTAGAAGATCGCCCAATAGCCATATTGGTGAGACTCTGTCAGGGACAGATGAAGAATTTTTATTCAGTCGGAGCGAATTTTACGTAAAAGAGTACATAAATTATTTTTTAATTGATGAAATCTATTTTTTTTTAGCTTCGCCTCTATACAAAATTTGTATGTACTATATTTATAATTTAGGATCAAATTTAGTAGAGGCAAACATAAGTGTCAATAAATTCAATGGGAGCAACATATTATATTTATAACTTAAAATTAAATAAATAAAAATAAAAATTCAAAAAAAACAATGAAATTCTCTAAGTCAAGGGAGGCAGATGCCCCTACTCGCCCCTTCCTGGATCTACCCCTGGCTCTTGTTATTCAAGTAACCATAAGAGATCTTCGAGCATTTTTTATTTGGCTTTTTTACCTTATAAATCAAAAAATAAATTTTTTTAGTTTTTTATTTTTATAAGCTAAAAATAAGAAGAAAAAAACAAAAAGGTCAAAAAATTTTAATTTTTTTGTTTTTACTTATAAGCTTAAAAAGAAATTCAGCCAAAAAACTCTACCAAACGGGCGTAAAGTCTTAGAAAGATGCATGTTGGTCCTGATTAGGATCTAGATTAAGATCATACTGGACTTTTGAAAACTCTCCTCACTCATGGCAACCAAGTAAGAATTTGAAGGTGGAGGAGAGGAAGGCCAGGTAAGGGTTTCAAAACATAATACACAGATAAACCAAATGTTGTTTTGCCCTCCTTTCTTCATACTAAGATTCAATTTAAAAAATGATTTTCACAAAACAAATACACAAAATCTTATACTCCTAGAGAAAAAAAAGTTATTTCTCATAACTGGTGTGAGGATAAAAAGAAACCACTTAAACCCGTCAATAACTCATTGTTGAGAGAGAGAGAGAGAGAGAGAGAATTCATGCATAAGATATCGAAATTGAATTATTTGGAATTTGTTTTGCATTTCAATTATCATACATGCATGTAATCTATCGACTACATTAACTAAAAAAAAGTCCAGACATGAAGTTATTGAAAAACTTTCTTGTATTACATGCCTTTTTTTTTTCTTTTCTTTTTTGGCCCTTTTAACCTCAAAGACAGTTAATCACCACCAACATAATACATTCAATCACTGATCATTGACACCATGAAACAAACAAGCCACAACATTTAAAGAGACGATTGCTTTTGCTAATATACACCCAATTTACGGGCCAAATTTAAAACGCATACGTAATTAAGATTGATTTCGGACTCTTACCAAAGCCGAAGAGACTCTGGTCAAAACAAATAATGTATTAATCGGTTATACCGTATAATCAATTAATGCACTTCTTTCTTTGACTTTGCCTATAACTACTCCCTCAAAGATTAGGCGCATATATATATATATATATATATATATGAGACGATATTTATAGGATTCGTGTATGGTGAGGAAGAATCAAGGTCCCACCCCACGGTGCAATCTAGAGACTACCAGTGACCCACAATGCAATGAAGAGAGAAGAAATTTTTTTATAAACAAATATATATATATATATAGATATATAGATATTATTTTGGAAGGGGACGTACCGTTGATCCAGTGCTTTTTGGGTTGAAAGTGAAACCTAGTTCTGTGGAGTTGCTTCACCTCAACAGCAGGAACAGACTGGTACTCCATATACAAGTCGTGAGAGGCTTCAACGCCATTGTTAAGGAGGAAAGTGCCATATAGTATCAAACCTACCAAAACCCAAAGAAACTTAGAGAGTTCCATTGGGTTAGATGTCAGGGAACAAAGAAACGCAGTGACAGAAGAGAAAACAGACAACGCAATGAGGGAAGAAGTTAGTGTGTATGTATATATATATATATATATATATAGAGAGAGAGAGAGAGAGAGAGAGAGAGAGAGAGAGAGAGAGAGAGAGAGAGGAGTTTGAGTTCGAAAGGATAAAGGAGTAGGGGTTTATATAGAAGGTGGATCAGAGTAGGAATAGAGATGGATAACTTTTTTCACATAAACCGGGGCGGTTGTTGGGCAGTTTCTACTATTACCTTTTCCTCTCTTAATTTCTTAGGATTCAGAATAAGAAAGAAAAAATAAGATTTGTATTTGGTTTCCTTTTTTATTAAGTTTCTAATACTTAAAATCCTATTTTATATTGATATCAAAACATAAAAATCCTATTTTGAGTTGGGATCATAAATTCCTCTTTTTTCTTTGGAAAATGTTATTTTTACAAAAAAAATTTATACAAAATTTGCATATAAATTAAAAGTCATTATGGTGGGTGTTTATTTTGAAGTGAAAGACTCTCATTAAGACACATCATTTTATATAGAAATTTTGTATGAATTTTTTGTTTATATAGCATTACCTCTTTTATACAAACATTATCATGAAGTGAGTAACGTTATATAACTAAAAAACTCATACAAAATTTGTCACAAAAATAATAATCAAAACACCTATAATTATGACTCTTAATTATAAAAATGTTGCTGCCACATTAACTTGGTGAGCTTTTTGTACAAACTTTTTAAAAGAATAGCAGTTTTCTAATGAATTACACAGCAATAAAATATCCAATAGTAAGATAGTACCAAGTTTTCAGCTCGTAACCTTATTAAATTGTGAGATGTTGTAGTGTATGATTACATCACCATTAATTTCTTACACATGAAGAGACTTTCTAAGATGTAAATGCCGCATGATCAAATTTAATAGACATCGAAAATTTTGATGCTACTTGACTTGTGGACATTTTTCCAATCGACCCCTCGAAAAATAAAAATAAATTATTTGGACCCTCAGCATATACCAGCTGAGGTCCCCTAGGGCCACCAATAAACCAGTTGATTGTTATGCTCTTGATAATTTGTCGATGGGATTTCACAAGTTCAATTTGCATCTTTAATTAAATTCAAAGCACAGGAAATTACAATGCTTTGAGGAAAAGACAAAAGGAATTAAAAGAACTGCAGGTCGTGGGAAAAAGACAAAAAAGGAAAGAAAGATTTCACTTGTTTTGTCCACCTGTTGAGAAAGTAAGTATGTGGGATATAGGTCCCCTCCAAGCCTCTATGCTAATTACTAGTGAAGCAGAACGAACGTGCCAATAAGATCCTCTCCTTTCCTTTTCGTGTTAGAATGGAAATTTTTCATTCCATTAATTTAGTAGTTCAGGTTGTATAAAATAAAAATAAAAAGAACAGATGAAGTGAACTCAATTAGGAGTTAAAGACTTCTTTAAAAATAAATGAGTTTGTTATCAATTAGTTTGGCTAATAGTCTCATTTAATCCATTGATTGATTTAATAAATATTTACATTCAACTATGATATAGAGAGAATTCAAATCTGTCAATAATTATAATTCACAAGACTAATTTTATAGGCATTTCAATTGTAATTACCCTTCTATTTTCTCTTCTTTTTTTTTCTTTTGATTAAAAGTAGAGTGTATTAGAGATAACGGATGGCTCATATTCACTAGATACAAGTGGTAAAGCTAGTCCACGGGTGGAGCGATCCGGAGTGGCTCCTATTTTCCCTTTGTATCCCGGGTTAGTGTTTCGGTACAAATATATCATTAACTTGCTCCGTATTGTATATCTCATTCAATATAGTGGAAGTGACTGTACCCATTACTATAAGCACACGTTTTGCGCTGAACCACGTAAATCCTATGTTCTTTTCCCTACATTGCATTGCATAACTTCAAGAGAGCATCAATGCAAAGAATCAATTGTTTTAAGACATAATTAACAAACTAAAAGAAAAGGCCATGTCGCACTGCCCATAATTCAGCTATATGCGGTAGTTGTGGAGTTGGACTCTCCAGCATACTGGCACACTCCATTTTGCTGTCCATCCACTTAATTTACATGATGCATATATATGATGTTGCCCCTTAACTATATATATATGATGATGCATATATATATTCAGAGGCATAAAAATTATAAGTTTTTCACCGAGTACTACAATTTGATGTTGCCCCGTAACTATATTTCACCAAGTAAAGCCAAGGTTGATTGAAAACCCGCACATCCTTTATTTGACACGGTCATGGATTTCGATCATTGGACAAGGTTGGGGACCTTTGATTCCTCTATTTGCTTTTTCTAATATTATGATTAAACATAACATTCTTATATAAAATTGAGAGGTTGGAACTAAACCATGACGATATTTTTGTAAATAACAATCATCATGATAGGTGTTTTATTTTAAAGTGAAAATATTTCATTTAACTTCATTTAAAAAAAAACTACGTCATTATGTATAAATTTTCTAGTTATGTAACAATTATGGAGACTAAAGTGTGACATAACATAAAGAAAGTGTACTATAGACTTTACCACCAAATGTTATTTGCCATCTCCCAACTTCTAGTCAGCCAAAAAGTTTTTTGGTCTCATACAAAAAGTTATACGACACAAATTGTCAAAATAGTAGACTTTTACCAAAGTAATCAGTGTTTTAATGGATTGAATTATACAACTGATTAAAGCATTATTGTTTTTGACAAAAGCCTCCGGTACTTTGCAATAGCCATGGAATATGTGGCCGTTTGGATGCTATTATGGTAAAACACATAAAAATATATAAATTTAGCTTTTTATTTTCAAGAAAATGAAGACACAAGATTTCATCATAACAGTAATGCCAATATGACTATGAAAGCTGTAAAATTATTGAAATGTATAAGGTAATTAAAAGCTTACCAAAACAATAAAATTAAAGAAGCAAGAAAATCTAAAGCATGGTCTTAGTAGACAGAGTGGGATAACTAATTCCACCCACAAATAAAGTAATGATAAGGATGGACAGAAACTAAATGGTATGACTCAGAAGTTCCGATAGTAAATAAATACTGAAGATGATCCATGTCAAAAGATAAAGAAATAATTCATAAATAAAGATCTATATGGCAATGTAGAAACCATATATTGATTTATCAAAGATAGTGATAACATCTTTCTTTAATTTTTACTTTGTTTGATTATGGTTTTTGTCAAATTGGAAAATGATATTATTATTGGATATTGTTTACAATGTTCTTCAAAGCCTGCTGATCACTATAGAATGATGTGTTTGCGTAACTGTAACTGAACTATAGAATGTTATAATTAGGTATTGACGAGATTAAAATGTTCATCTTGAAATGGCAGATGAAAGGATTGGCAGCCACAAGGGTAGAGAATGGCTCTAATATCTTACAAGCAGGTTTGTGGGGCAATGATTGTCATGAAAAATTTTGTCAACTCGATCTTCCAAATGAACAAAGAATTTACTTTATTTTGTGCTAAAGGTGAGTTTCCTTTTCAATGAAACAAACGTCAGAAAAGACGTAAAATATATGGCATCATGTTGTTTGCCATTTACTCATTCTCAAATAATCACATAGACCCCTGATAGGCATATAGGGGTAACCAATTGAAAAACCAGTAGCAAGAACTTGGCACAACATTAGTTAGGAATATTTACAAGAAGAGAAATGATAGAGAAAATAGGAGAGAGAAAGCTGGCCCAAAAATATAAGAAAAATGGGATGCGAGAAAACAATCAAGAATCGAGTACATACCTTAATAGGAACTTTTGTAAGAAACTTTCGTAAAACAAAAATGAAGTCTTTAGAAAACTTAGCATTAACATTATGAATACTTCAATTGACATTTTGTAAAGTATAATGAACAGTTAGTCATGCCATTATGCTTTGTTTGTAACTCGAATTTTTAGTTTGAAAAGTAAAAGAAAATACAAAAGTGAGGAAAAATAGAATAAAAATATTTTTTCATTTTGTTTCCTTTTCGTTTACATTTTTCTTTTTTCGCCAAAAATTTAAATTCCAAACAGAGCGTTAGAAAAATTCGATGTTAAAAAAGGAGAAACAATACCTTAGAATTACGCAGACCAAGTGTCCAACATCATATAAGATGATATAGACTCCTTTTTTTTCTTTTCAACCATCGATTGTTATATACTATCTGCACCGTCTAATAAGCCAAAATGTTGGTTTGGCCTCGTTGCTTGGCCTCTTACAGTTACATGTGAATTTATCAAAATTAAAAACCAGAAGTGCTAGACCACCCTTTCGCCATTTTTCCGAAACCAGGAGCCACCATCTCTGTAATAGGTGCATCTGGTACTTTCGACAAATAATTTAGAAGTAGAAGAAGGGAAGCACGCACGATGTGAGTGCGCACATGTGAGATAAAAGGTAGGAAATCAGGAGAGTGAATAGTATAGTACAGAGTATTTTTTTTTTTTTTTTTTTAGTGTATAGACTAACTCTCAAAATTATTTTATTAGTATTAAAGTGGAGATCAATTAAATGAACACCAAACATTGCTCCAACTTAATGTATAGCAATATGTAAACATTAGTAAGTAATTACATTGTGTAATGTCTTTAAGAACTCCATGAAACATACACTATCTCGTCAAAACAATGATGCCAATATCATTATGGAAGCTGTAAAGTTATAGAAACAAATCATGGAAAAGACTATTGAAACTAGAAATTAATGGAAAAAGGAAGTCTGAGGAATAGTTATAATATAAAAGAATGAGATAGCAAATGTAACTGGCTTCAACGTGAAAATGCAGCGGTGAAAAAAGATGGAGAGAAACTGATTGTTGTGATTTTGATGTTGCAAAACAAAAATGATGTTGAAAAATTATCAAAGTCATAAGACTGCAAAACAAATTGTTTGACCCTTCATAGCTTGAATTCATAAATGAGGACAATCACGAAGCAAATGTTTATTCATCATGGTTTTTTCGAATACGAAAGGCAATGTTTGATATAATTTTAATTGTCCTCACATGATTAAGAATGGTATTTGAGAGATCGAAACTAAACTCTAGAATGTTAGGTATTGTCGAGAATGTTCATCCTTAAATAGCACATGGAAGTTAGCAAACACAAGTGTAGAGTTTAATGGTTCTAATCTCTTACAAGGTATGTGCCGAAAAGAAACAGTGAAGATCACAAATTATGTCAACTCAACCTTCCAAAATCAACCAAGAATTACTTTATGTAGTGTACACAATGTTTAGTATGCTAAAAGAAATTTTCATGAATTTGCAAGGCCTATCACTAAAGGCGAGTCTCCTCCACCATGAAATAAACATCAGCAAAGAGGCAACTAGATTATCACACTAGCATGTTACTCCACTAGCATGGAACAAGGAATGGATGCACAGTTTGGAAGTTTGCCTTCATACCTAAGGATTAGATGCTTACACATTCCAAAAACCAAATAAAAATTGATGAAGGTCATACTAGACCACAGAATGGGGGTTAGTTATAAGACCTTTTTGTTCATAAAGATGATGCAATGACAAAAATGGTGAGAAACTAGAGCTGCAAAAGAGATGCATGATGATGATCAACTCAAAAAAACAAGAACAAGATCAAAAGCCTGTTTGGTTGTCCAAAAACTTGAACTGAACTATTTTAGAGTTAGCATGTTTACAAATTAGATTATGAAATTTATTTGGATATAAAATTGAAACGACTGCGAAATTTATAAATTTTACTGAAAATTTAAATTCAGGCAATTAGTCTGCTAAAGCATAGAATTACCTATTGTAAAATTGGTAGATTTGTAATCTGATGTGTTTGACGCTTACAAAATCTTAATTAATTCATTATCTGATGTCTTTATTAATTTAAAATGGAATAAGTAATGTAATAACTCAGTTCATACAACCAAATAAGCATTCACAACTTATTCAACTTTCTTGGATAGCGTGACCGTCATTAATCCTCAAAAATAACATTTCTACGACAAATTGGATCCTAAATACTAGTTTTAGATATACTGATACTTTTCTTTCCCTTTTTTTATTAACAAGTGTTATTATCGAAAGGAAAAAGAGATTGCTTTAAATAATCTACTAAAAAAAAGCTGTTTAAAATTAAGAAATATGTTGCTTTCTTTCTTTCTTTCTTTTTTTGTTTTCTTTTAGTTAGTGTGTATAATGCTTAGTATTCGGAGCAATGTTGGGTGGAGTTTGAAAGGCTTATCACTAAAGGTGAATTTCCTTTTCTATGAAATACACATCATAAAGGAAGTTACATATGACTGAAACTTGATTTTTATTCTAGCATGTCTTCCCACTAACTAGAATGGAGCAAGGAATTGAAAGTATATGCTTTACACTTTACATATGTGCATGTGTTTTTAGTAAGATTCTTACACATTTCGGGATTTCATAAAGAATATGTTACAAAGTGACTTTGCAGAGAAAAATAATGGATGAAAAAATGCATCAAGCGCACAACTTCACTGCCCAAAGCCTCTCTGTGTTTTTCCCCACAAAAATCAAACTCTTACACATTTTGGGATGTCACAAAGAACGTTTACAGATAGCATTTGCATAGGAGATTACTAGATTATGACCCATTGACTAAATCCATATTCTACATTATGACCCATTGACTAAATTCATATTCATGCTATAAGATTGCTAGATGTAGAACTTTGATTTGATTCTCTCCAAAATTTTCAAGAAAAGATAAGTCGAGTAACTTGGTTAGAAAAGATAGAAGAGCATTTTCAAGACAAAAAGGCAAGAAAAGATTGAAAAGCATTTTCAAGACAAATAGGCTAGAAAAATGCATCAAGTGCACAACCTCAATGCCCATAGTCAAGTTTTAGTGATTTCCACTATGAAATTTGAAGTGCATAATAAATGTTCAAAAAATAGACCATCTTTCAACATTAACTAAATTGTTAGATGTAGATCTGAATTTTCCTTATTTACCGATTCCTAGCTTCAACTGAAAAAGAAATAAGTCGTTTTAAAGAAAAAAAAATTCAAATGGACAGAAAAGTGAATCAAAGGTGTGATTTCTCAACTATACTATTTATGTAAGGGTTAATTATAATTTGTACCCTTATACTTAAAACCAAATTTAACTTTAGGACTTTTACTTTCAATGGTAACAATTAAGCCCCTACGTTTTTAATTTATTACAATATCAACCTTATATTAACTTCTGTTTAAAAAATAGAAAAAAAAAATCAAAAACAACAATCGAGTTGACTTTTTCAAAGGGCAAAGATATAGAATCATACTTCTTCCTAATAATCTATCACAAATTCCTCTTAAATCACTCAAAATGTGAATGTAATCAATTTTGTAATATATATATTGTAACTAAACTTCATGTAAAAACTCTCAATTAAACTCATGTGCAATACATGTTAGTCTTTAGATTGAATGAGTTAAATTTTACGCATTTCTCCTTTAAAAAAGCCCATGTAATTATCACATGTGAATTTTTTATCAATTTGTCTAAGAAAAAATTGACATTGTAACAAATTAAAAGTATAAGAAGTTAATTATTGCAATTGAAAGTGAAAATTCTAAAGTGAAATTTGATTTAAAATGCAAGATTGCAAAATATACTTAACCCTCCTAATGTTTGGATCTTAGATTTGGGCAGGGCAATTAAAAGGAAAGGGAAAAAGTAAAACAAAAAATTAAATAAAAATGATAAATTTAGTTAAGAAGAACATGGGTAGGTATTTATCAAAAAAATATTTCATTTCTGTTCGTAATTTACCATAGCATTTACCGAGAATAGAATAGCATTTAAAAGAATAGTCAAATGGATTTAAAAAAGAAGAAGAAAAATGCATCAAGTTTTTATTGAACTTGTTATAAACTACTGAGCGTCGATGAGATGTCAAGACTCTTGGCAATTCAAATGAAAGCACTCAAATCAAATAAATGTTGAATTTCATCAATCGAATTTAAGGAATATTTCAAAAAAACACACTGCAAATAGATGTCGAAGTACACAAAAAGAGAAAATTACAAATTCAAAATCTTTCCCCTTGGGATCTATACAAACCGCACCAAGACAACCAATTAGAAGCTAGTTCAATACAAACGTTTACATCAACATTTATTCTCTCTCTTCTCTCTACAAATACAGCAAGTGTTTGGAGAAGTTTCTTCAATCATAAACATATAATACTATTCATTTACGTAATATTATCTCACAACGAACATTTAACTAGTTAAGATTCTCATCATACTAATGAAAAAAACATGTGAAACATCTTCATTACATTACTAATGGAAAAAAACAAGTGAAACAACCTCACGACAATCTGATATGACAATAGTACGCCTTTCTTACCTTACTTTTCAATTTCCAACATAAACAAAACCAAATTACTCTATAAAGTTCCATTACTTCTCATCCATTAATCAACTAGACATACCCTTGCTGAGTCTATATAACTCAAAATCATGCACCATGCAGGGTTAAACACTAACATACTTATCACACAAATTATGCCAGCATTCTACTAACTGTGGACAAGTTTATATTAATAAGATCATTCCCCAATGAAGTTACAAGAAAGGGAAAAAAACACTCAAGATCAAATAAATAAAGGCATATTAACTTACCCTAATAAGACCTAAAAAGAAAAAAACTCCCATAAAAGAATGTCTGTTTTTGAGTAATCAAAAATATTGTTAGATTACATAACAAGTGCCTCAACAAAACAACTGCCCTGAAGAGAAAACCACTTTGGGGGAATGATATGGAGCTTTCCCTCGATGTATATCTCTAGTTGACCAAAAATTTGCTAAATCCCAAGAAGGGATTAATAGAAATTCATTGAAACGTAACATTCTGCACTACCAAGTATTACAAGGCCCCCAAGACCTAGCCGCATCGCCGTATTTTTCATATGCAATAATAACAATATACATGTAAAATACAAATACAAATCAGATAAACATCATGAGCGGAAATGACATAAACCAAGCCTGTTACTAATTGAGTTGAGTCAAGGGTGAGCGTGGTGTAAGAGATGGCTTTGGTTCCTTTACTTCAAATAGGTCATACGAATGGTTTTCTCGAAATTCCTCTAGCATGGCCTCCATTGGCATGGCTCGAAGCGATTCAATAGTCCCTTTACTTGGAATGTCTGGCTCACATCTGATTGGTGTTGTGCCAGTTGGCTCATAATCCTGGGCAGTATTTTAAAACAATCAGGACATCAATTTAACTATATTTTGAATAGGCCAACAGCAAATATGTGTAAGCATCATGATTCATAGGAAAGTTGCTAATTAGGTGAAGTGTTACATTCACGGAATGATCAGGGAATACAGTTTCCTTTCTTTTTTTTAGTAGGTAATAGGAAAGAGTTAATAAAAGGTTGCAAAGAAAAATATGTTCTCACATTTGATCATTGCCGAAAGGCTGAGAGTATGTAAGGAATAATATGTTCTCAATTTTATTCAGAAAACAAAATGAATGAAACAACTCCGATAGTAATGTCAGTTCTTAACAGCCTGTTTGGAACTTGGGGAAGGGAAGGGAAAGTAAAGGAAAGGAAAGTGAAAATGAAGGAAAGTAGTTTTCCCTTCCCTGTTTGGTTTTACAAAGAAAACGGAAGGAAAAGAGAGGGAAAGAAGAGAGGGAAATAGAGATTACTTTAAAAATTTCCCTCCTTTTTTCCTTTCCTTTACTTTCCCTTCCCTTTGTTAGGTAGAATCAAACAGGGAAAGGATAGTAAACAGTGATTTTCCCTTCTCTTCCCTTCCCCAAGTTCCAAACAGGCTGTAAAAGAAAAACCTACTTTCTTCATTTTCACATTTGGGCTACTATGGTGCTTGCTTAAAATAAGCAGGCATAGAATTTAAGATAAAAAAAAAAAGGGTAGCAGAAGTTGGTCAAAAAACATATTATGACTTCAATGTACTGACCCTCTAGGGATTTTACGCCGAAGCAATCAAATTTAGGTCCCAAACCTTTAAATGTACATTACAAGTGCATTGTTTTCTTTTCGTATCTTTTTCTTTCCCTAGACAGAACCAAGATCTAGACATACCGTACATAGCAAATAGCATAGTTTGTACAGACCAGTTTTTACAATCCCTGGTAGAGGTTTAAGTGCTAAACTTTATTAAGCTCTAAGCGGCAATCTAAATTCAGGTTTTCATTGGACCAAAGTATTTGTTTAAAAAAGTGGATTAGTTCAGGTTCAAGTGAGGAGGCAAAGTAAACACATCTCTGATGCAATTCATTAGTCTTGGACAAGATGAGTAAGATACAAGATCAGCATACCATATATTTCTGCTGGAAGGTACCCACTGCTTTTTGTTCAATGGAAGCAGATTGGGCAGAGTGATCCTCCCGGAGAACCTCAAGAGTATTTGCATGAGACTTGACTGTACCCAAAATACTTGTTATAGATCCACACTCTTGCTCCGATAGATCTGCAGAAAGTTTCAAAAGCAAACCACCAAACATATAAAAACAACCCTTATAATTCATTTAAACAACACATATAATTAATTTAAATAACATCTGCATAATAAACACAAAGTTTATTTAAAAATGATAAACAAATATGCTTGCTGAATGGAAGTCCGCATGGAGACAAGTAAGAGCATTAGATTTATGATAAGCACGAGAGTTCTTTCTACTCAAAATCAGTGTCTCGGATGCTTCTGCACAAGATAACCATATCAACCTGTATGTAATGCTGCTCTACAAGCTTACAACATCCATCTATACTAACTCAGAAACTGAATATTGCAACATGGTTGAGAAACTTAAGGCCCCATTTGGTAATGCTGCCAATTTTTGTTTTTTGTTGTGTTTTTGCCGTTTGTTTTTTTTTTTCTTTTTTTTTTTTGTGTTTTTTGTGATTTGGTGATGGGCATTTATAGGTTACCGTTGTGCCTATTTTGGTGTTTTTCGTTTTCTTTGTCAAAATTTTGTAAACAACTAAAACCAAAAAATATTAAACAATCATTGTTTTTAAAATTTTTGAAAAAAAATTCAAAAAACAAAAACAAAAAACGTTACCTAAGACATCATAAACTTATCATCTATATTTTTGTCATGCTTCATCACCTATAACTCTTTTTTACTAATGCAAAGACACTTATAGTGTGGTTTTTTCTATACACACAAATATGACTGTAGGTACATGCATCCAGCGATTCCAGCCTCCCGCAAGCACACTATGCCACTTCTCCAAGAGACCCTCATGCGCAACCATCAAGAGACTTGTGAATTGAAGACTAAAGTTGAGGGTTCGTCAAAGCAACCAGCCTCAACCTCCTTGAGTGACTCTCCCTTTGACTAGTCTTACAGAGAGAACTCCACCAGAAGATAACTAGAAGACAAAAGGCAATGACAAGCATTAATAACACTCCACCTACCTTTATGGCCTCAAGCTGAATCCCCAACCACTTTTGAGGGATTCAACGCTGCAGAGGCTACAAGCTTTGCCTCCAGATTGTTGGACCAGAGGATGAGCCACCTATCTTCAATGAGTCCAGGGTAAGCTCATGTAAAAACTCATATCTAGGAGCATTATGGCTCCACTTTTTTGCATATCCTTCTACCAAAACTCCATTGTCCCTTAATTTTCTTTCATTAGATTTTCCTTTTTACCTCCTTAGTAACTTTTAAGGAAATAAACAGGAAAAAAAAATTAAGATCCCATTGGATCTATTAAATTCACGCTTTTAGAACGGAAGTGTACCATATTCCGAGAAGTCGTGTCAAAAACGCAAATCACTAGGGCATTTGCATTTTTTGGTATCACTGCTCCTTACCAGTACAGTCACTAGTTTTCCCCACTCAACAAGCATTACTCCTAACTTTTTGAGGTTATACATAGCCATTTTCTCCAGTAAGCTTTCTATAGTCATTCAGTTAGATCTAAGGCAATAATGTCAGTTTACACCGCACCTGCCAACGTTCGTTATAGCCTTTTCTCTTGTTAACTTGGATAAAATAACCCCTTTCTGGTGGGCACCAAGGGGGCAGATTACCCATAGCCAAAACCATCTTGGATGGCTTTCCATCATCTATAATCCTTGGTAAATCTCCTTGCCATACATTCATACATGTCTTCTATTTCCATATATGCGTACATTCTTCTTATTTGTTTCCACTCATCTAAGTACACATGCTCTTCTTAGATGGCTTTCCATCATCTATGCGTACATTCTTCTTTTTTTTTTTTGAGAAATGTTGTTTCATTTTTTCTTTTTTTACCATAAATGAAAGTTCAACTCAAAACCAAAGGAAAGAAAGCAAAATTGGCTTCACATTTTATATTTTTTTTTACCTTTGACAAGGCAATCTGGCTAGAATTCTTGGATAATACTTGAAAAATCATATTAATTATAGAACCATAGATAAAAACTCATATTAATTGCACACATTTTGCTCTCAATTAGCAATAATTACTTTTGGTTCAAATTCTCCATTTTGTCATCAGTCAAGACTCAACACTATTTTCATGTGATTTTTGAATACCAACTTTGTAGTTCTTGCCAGCCAACCTTAAAACCCTTATTTCAACTATGATCATTCATGAACATGTTTCTAGAGCTATAACCCAAAGATGTATATCTTCAAGAAATATGAATGCTCTCTTTTCAACCTCACAATAAAAATATACATTTAGATCGTACACTATATTAATAATTTCAAGTTAAAACTGAGTTTGTGAGATATTTCAGTGAAGCTATAACTCTTATTTTGTCAAGTCAAACTACTAATAATCATTCAATCAAAGAAGTTAAATATAGGGAAGCATTGGACGTTCAAAGAAATGAGTTGAAAAGCCAAAATATATAGTGAAAATTATAAATCAAGAAATTTTCTAGTTTAAAGCTACAAAAGCCTTGAAATAAAACCTCGAGTTAGCAAATTGAGCACAAATATATGACAGGAAACAAATTCAATTACAATACAAAGTTATATTATTGAAAAGCATAAGTATCTCTGACAAATTTTCACAGACTATAACAAGTCGTTTAAATTTGTATCACTATACTTCATTACATTCATTAAATGGAGCCTATCAGAGTAATATGTAATAATTCTGATAAAAACTAATATACATTTTCAAGATGATCCCTACAACCTAAACTCATATTTGAACTGAGCTCCTTCAATTTAAAGCATAGATTTAAATTGATGATTAAATATCATGGCTTACTAGAAAATGAAACATCTTCACAATACATTTTTGTGAACTCCAGTACGGTGTTTATATAAGGAACTACTCAATTTGAAGTTTTATATGTGCTGCCAACTTTTAAAAAGCTTTTTGGCTACCCCTTTTCGTAACCCTATTAGAACCACTGAATGTAGATGCATAAATTCCCTAACTTGGTTCCTTATTTATTATATTAACAAATAATAAATCCGAAACCAAGTTTGCCTCCTTTTCTAAAAGAAATCCTTCCTTTTTTATTGGATTTGATCAATTCCCCCAAAACTTATGTACCTTGACAACATTTTGAATCACAATCACAAGTATATAGTGTTTCATCATTCATTTAATTGATTCTTAATTGCAAACCAATTCATTGATTTTAAGAGGACTTATGATTTTATTTGTCAAAAGCCAAACTCGGGACATACGCATAACATAACAAGAGTCATTTCAAAATGATTATAACCAAATTGGAAACAATTGGGGAATAATTAACATGAACTATATAGCATGCAAACTGCATAAGATTGCCAAGATAAGATTTTAGCAATACTCACTATCAAGGTGTTGAATGATATCTTCATTATTCTTTGCCACATCTTCTTCAGTTGTAGCCCTTGCCGAAACAATCTCAGTATCATGTTGCTCATTACTATTCGACACATTCCTAGACAAAAAAGATGAAGAATCAACTCAATTTGTTATTAATGTCACGGACCATAGAGAAGAATTTAGGAATATAATTACATACCAATCAGTTAAATAGTGACAAGTTTCACCACCATTACATATATCCAAAATCAAAACCGTGAATTATAACTACAAAGAATCTAATAGTATCTCCTAAAAATACATATTCATCAAATCCAGGTACATTGATGTCAAAATTATACATTAGCACCAGAACAAAACACAAATATTAAAAGCCAAAGTATTGGGATTCTCACATTCTTCTCTTTCTAAACAAATAAAGTGAATTTCTAGGAAGCACAGACACTTTAATAAAGTGCTGTATCGGACACAGATACCTGTTGGAAACTTCCCGACACGTGTTGAACACGTGTGCAAACATATCCTATCACTTTTTAAAATTCATTTCGAACCCGACATGCCTTCAGACACTTGAGGGACACACATGTGCATCACTTAGACACACATGAAATACATTGCAAATTTGAAGAAAACAACTTGATATTCAATGATGAAACAGAAGCAATATAAAGTTATATTTACAAATTGTAATTTTTTTTTATAACATGTTACATGATGTTAATTAATGAATTGAGTGATTTGTTTTCATGTTGAAGTTGGTTTGTAAATGTTAAATTCGCATACATAGTAAATATAATATGTAACAAATATATTTTTCATTGTATCTCTGCTGCATCCATATTCTCATTTTTCGAAAAATACTAGTGCACATATTCGTACTCGTGTTAGTATTTATGCTTCTTAGGTGAGGACTAACACCACTGACCTGACAAGAGACATCAATGTTGAGACATGTTGACTGTCCATTTCATTTATGGACTCATGTGTCCTTTTCCAGTGCTTGGAAGCTGTTTCAGCAGTGTTTACACTGAAGGCAAAACAGAAACAAGCAACAAAAGTTTAGTGGTAGAATATAATAAAGATGTCACTAAGGACCCCAACCAAAAAAAATGAATTAGGGGAAGATCAAGGTGCAAACAATATAGAGACAATAGGATATTAAATCAAAGAACATTGCAACAGTCATATCTTACCATTTCTGGAGGAGTAACTCCATAAGACAATGTTTGGCAGCAGAGAAATCAGCACTATTTTTTGAATCATTCTCTGCTTGCATAGAGAACTCCTGCCATTTTCTTTTTGCATCTGTTGTGATACTCTCCATCGAGGAAACATGCCCATCCATAAATGTCTTATTTCCTTTAATAGTTTCTTTGAGCCGAACGAGCCGTACATCCACCTGTCAGCTTACCCATTAGTCCTCCCTGACAACAAACAACAGAATCAAGAAAGCACAAAGTTAGTTAAGACAGCAAACAAACCAGCTCTTTTTGGCGATGAATGTGACTAGAGACTAAGTTGGTCACATCAGCAATAAGAGCCTCGGCATCTAATTTTGATTGCTCCTGCATATGTGAAGCTTAAACTGTCAAAGATATGAAATTTAACATATATCTATCTACACAAGATTCTAAAAATGTACCTCATAAGCCTTTTGAAATTCTATAATACTAGTTGTCTGAACTTCATCAACTTGGGTTGCATGACTTTGAAGCTTTCTTGATCCTTTGATAAGCTCATGGAGAAAACCATGTGTAAACTCTGTGATATTCTTGGAGTGCTCAATACTGACATTAAATCTCTGTACAATTCAAAAATCATTAAGACTAACAAGAAATTAAAAATATGTATATTTGGTTTAAATAAAAGTAAGACAAGCAGCAAAAGACATTTAAGAAACTCTAAAATTTAAAAAAATAAAAAACAAAACAAAACAAAAGAGGAAAAATGGTAAACAAGCTCCAAATTTCATTTAGAAATAAACACATTAAGCAACTTCTACATGCAATTTAATTTACAGAATCTTAATGGAATTTTTTTTTTTAGGAAATTAGTGATCAAAGTTGTAACTGAAGGCAACATATATCACAAAGTTGCACACAATTTATACTTAAGCCGAGAAACTAGGCATTCTTTAACGAATGAAATAAAACTGAATCAAACCTGACGAAGCTCTCTAGCAAAATGTGCCATTTCTCCTTGATGAGTTGATAGAGAGCCTTGAAGATCATCAAAAATAGAACTTGCTTCAACAGCCTCTGCAGCTAAAAACTGATGCCAGAGTAAAAGAAAGAAAAAAGAAAAGAAAAATGAAATGTATTAAGTTAAAATCTACAACAATGATAATATAACGAAAAGCTTTGTAGATTACAAGGTGCAAGAAAAAAAAAGTTGCTGCTACCTACTTGTTCAATAGAATTTGCATTTGAAGAAACTGAAGTTGAAATCTCCTCTAGTCCAGCAATAGAGATCGCATTATGCAGACAAACAATATTTTGCACAGCCTCGACGTGAGAAATATACAACACCCTTGAAGCAGTCATTTTTTTCTTTAAATAGATGATGGCCTATGAGAGGACTTTGGTTAAACATCAACAAGTGTGTAAGAAGAAGTGGGGATATGATGAAGCTCAATCTCATGCAAAACAAGTTTTTATAAACTTGTTAGCAAAGTAAAATATAGTAATACAAGACAAAAATACTTAAAGAAGAAATGGAAAGAGAGAGGATGTGATAGAATAAATTCTGCCATGATTTCACCAGTACCCTATTGTGTATGTCCAAGAAGGAATCACAACGTGCCTCAATCCACTGGAGGTGTTCATTTTGTTGAGACATCGATGTTTCTACCATATTACAAAGAGAGTCTAGTTGCTGCACAAGCTCAGTTCTGAAATCATTCACAACCAACCTGTTATCAAAATTCAATTTGTCTTCTCTTGCTACACAAAATCACATCAGACAGCACCAGTCAGAAATTTATGTCAGCAACCAATACTCTTATTAGGTTATCACTGACACTACATACCAATTTTCAAGTATAATGAAGCATTATCCTGCAGAGATTTCTCCAAGTCAGAGCGCAAGATACATGCTTGGTGAGCCAGTGCATTTTCTGTTGAAAATATTCAGCAACATTATTGAGACCCAGCAACCACTGAAATTCCAACGTCAAAAATATTCAAGCCTACCTGCTTTTTTCTGTTCAGAGATAATAAAATCACGCTCCTTGAGAGCATACTGGCATCTCCTCAACTCTTCTTCAGTGCTGGCCAACACTTTGCTAGTTTGGTTCAAGTTATTCTGCAAAACTTTGCTTTATATGATAAGAACCAAAGGATGAATCTTCAGACCTTATATAACCACATATGGACAGACCTTACCTGGGTGGCATCAAGTTTGCTGCTTAAATGAGAGCATGTTTGAACCTCAGCATCATATTTACCTAGCAATTCCTCAAGTTGCTGTTACAGCAAACCATGTACGTGAAGTGAAACAAAGTATGACACAATCACATAACAGACCAAATTCTATTATTTATTTCAGCAGCATAAATTAAGACTGACCTTCTGATGAGCTTCTATTGTAAGCCCCATTTGTTCAATCTGATCTGCCATTGCCTAAACATGAAACAAAAAAACAAGATTAAGAGGAGAATATTAGATTAATAGAATTCAGAAAGTAATGGGAGAACGACTAAAGAAACAAATATCCAAAATGGTTTCTCTGTCCAAGGATCATTCGATTCATGTATGAAGTACCGTGTTACTTATCAAAAATATTTTCACTGAACTGTCAACAAGACAACAGCACATTGCCCAGTCACACTCTTATCAACAGTAAACAGGTCGGATTAGCACATTGCCCAGTCTATCAATGGTCGAAAGTTGGACTGAACAATTACGAAGTACCAAAGTACAGTGCAAGCTAAACAGTGAAAGAAAGAAGAAAAAAATGAGACCAATGCAGTACCTTCCTTTCACTCTCCTCTTGATAGTATCGTTCCTTTGGTATATAGACACCATTTTTTTCGCGTGCAGCATAGACCTCTGGAGAATGAGGAGTGAATAAAGACGCGATAAAAATCCATTAACAAATGTACCTGGCATAATTATTGTAGATAGAAGTACCTCTTAATCAAAAACAGGAATCCAAAAAGGTTTTACCTGCCTTAAGTCGTTCGATTTCACCATAAAGATCCTTTATAAGAGTTGATTTCATCATTTTCTGGTTGACCTACAAGAAAAAAAAAAAGATTACCATTTGGAACATAAAACTAAAATTAATTTAAAATACCTAAATGCATTGGCCCACTCATTTAGACCATCAAACTTAATTCAAGCCCACAGAAGATGACAAGTGCATATTGGACCTCTCCAAGCCAAACTCTTCATAGACCAGTTGTTTGTGAAACTAAAGCAATTATATTACTTTCATCCATAGAATAACTAGCAACATAGTGTAGCATTCATATAAATTTTCCACTTAGAGGCACCGCCAGCATTACTAACAACATGGTGCAAAACTATTAAACATAATTCCACTTTGAGATAATTCCAGCACTTGATGAGTTAAAAGTAGTTTAAAACTTTAGATTTTCATTCCCCTATAAGGAGACCACAATTTTTGCTGTGCACTAATATTAAAGTCATAAATCAAGTGGCTTTCCCCAGTGGTTGGGTACCCAAAAAAAATTATTAAAGTATATAAATCACTGTGTCTGCGTGCATGCATGTACATATATGTTGACGTGCTTTGGCAAAACTAGCAAGCCCAACATTACTAGAACAATCTAGTAATGGCAAGATGGTAACTCCTCTGCAAGAATCTCACACCAACAAACGCCAGGGAAAATAAATAAGTTTCTTCAGTTTCAAGAAAATAAAAAATAAAAGAAAATTCCAAAAAAATTTGGAGTGAATTGTAGAATACTAGTTGAAACATGATCAAATCCATGATAATGTATGTTTTATGAGAGTCCTGAGCTCAAGCTTGAGAATCTGCAGATTACTCGATGAACCCTAGTGAGTCTAGTTGACAGACATATAAATGCAAAAAGTAAAATTCTCAGAAACTAACTGGTACAATTAAACTGAGAACTCAATGAGAAATCAATATTAGGGAGAGACACAGAGATAGGAAAACTGGACAAATAAACTCAAAATCTTGGGAAAAAAAATAATATGCCAATGTCAACCTCAGGCTTATTTCTAATATTTTTTGCCCTGTGTGCATAATCCAGTGTACTCAAGGTCTCCTCCAGACAATGAACTGCAGGTGATACTGTGGCAATAATGCATGTCTTGGTTCTTCCTCCCAGCGAATCACGAAGCAGACGGGTGAGCTTGCTATCCCTGAATTCCAATTTAGCTAAGTAATTAGAAAATTGAGCTCAAAAAAAAAAAAAAAAAAGAATCTGAAAAGGATATAAGAATAAAGATCTCAGGAAAACAACTTTAACCTGTAGGGGATGTGCCCAAGATGCTCCACAAGAGCATTAATAACTCGTCCAAGAGTTAGCAAACTTTTGTTTATCTCTCCTGCTTCTCTTGCACGACCCTAGGAGATATAGACACTCATATTCAACCAAAAAGACAAATTGTTCTACCCAAAGAAAATGACGGAGGACAGGTAAAGCAATTCAAATCAAACATTTAAGTTTTTTTTTTTTTTTTTTTTTGCGCTTCCATTTGTTAGTCCCAAATACAGGTCAATGGGCTCCCATCTGCCCCCAACCCAGGTAGAGGGATGGGCTCGTAGCCTGCAATCCACAATGAGGATGAACAGGCAATTCCACTAGGCTAAATAGCCTCAGTAACTTCAAAAATAAAGATGAGGGTCCTAATTTAAGTACCAAATTTGTTTGTTCAATTTTTATCGGCAGATGTAAATGTAAAAATACCTCCCTAGCACCAGAGCGAGAAATATTTTCTGAACCAGCTAAATCAACCAAATTCAGCTTGCCACATTTGATAAGCTCTTCACCCTCAGGGGTTGCTTCCTTGATGTGTATGGTTATGGAAAAAAGGGAATGTGACCGACTGCAAAACAAAATATATTCTTAATAAACAAGAAAATTGGATTTGGACGATGACAGCAAAGACAGAGAAAGAACTATGACCTTGATTGCTTGTTTAATAGAGTTTCTGCAGTGCGACGTTTCGCAGAGCCCCTTTCAAGTAGAGTAAAAATCTCACTAGCACTCGTTACAATTTCCTCCTCTAATCCTCTTACAAGAACACCACCTTTCCCATCTTCCATAAGAGGCAACTGTTTTTTCTGCCTATCCTCCAATGCAACTCTAGATATCTCCTCAGGGGCTAGCAAGTCAGTGATCTCCTCATTATACAACTCTAAGAAAGTAACTTTAACACTGTATTCTGCATTTTGACTCTCCAACATGTCAAAAATTTGCTTCACAGTTCTAGGTATGACGCCTGCTTCGAGAGGCAACTCTCCGTTAGGTCCACCCTGTCACAGAAAGTAGACGCAACATCAAAACTTGAAATGTATAAGGATAACAAATTTAACATGAACTCCCACATACACAACAGTACCTTTGACATCTTAAATTCTCCTTCCATGGTGTAAGTTTTTCCTGTACCCGTTTGTCCATAGGCAAAAATGGTACAATTGAAACCCTCCAAAACTTCATTAACAATAGGAACAACTGCTTGGTCATAAAGATCTTTTTGCTGAGCTGAAGGGCCAAAAACCTAGATATAACAGGAATTAATCTTGGTGTATAACTCAGAAATCATATAAGTTAGACATGACAAGATAGATAGAAAGTAAATCAATTATAAAGTACAATGCTATTTAGCCTCTGCTCAAGTGGTCATCTATTCGAAAATATTCCTTCTCTCTATATGCCTTCACTTAATACCTCTAATTATCCAACATACCTTAAACTAAAGTTTATCTTTTATTTTGAACCGTTATAGCAAACATGAAACATAGATTTTTTTTTTTTAATTTTGCATATAACTTAACTGCTGAAGTTCTTCAAGGAAACAAATGAAAATAAACAAATGCTCATTCTGTGGAAGCATCTTCACTAAAATGATGTTCTTTCGAGCTGTGCTACGGATTGACATTCCAACATGTATATTTGAAAATCAAAAATCCACAAAATATCACATCGAGCAAGCCAATGCAACAAAGATTGAACCATCTTCACTAAAATGGCATGCCTCTCATGCAGGGCTATAGTTTCACTTTCTAACATGTACATCACTAAAATGGCATGCCTCTCATGCAGGGCTATAGTTTCATTTTCTAACATGTACATTGGAACAATAACTAATTCTATATATGTTTATAAATTTGGACTAATCCATAAAAAATTCTAATTCAATATCATTCCCAGAGCAAGATTATTTCCATGATTCGAATAGTATATCCTCTCACATGTACCTATCATATCAAGAACCATATCATATCATGTATAATCTAAATAATTTAATGAAATAAATAGAGAAATAGAAATTAGTAAGCAAAAGATTGGAATGTAAAACTCAAAATAAGTGATGTTAAGTACATGATAAATCAACATCAAATTTTCATTTCCTGAGACCTAAAATTAGTTTTAAGTATATTGATAAGATTATTATTGGAATACTAGATGGTTGCCACGCTCCACACATGTGGCGCAGGCACATACATATGATTTAAACTCCATGGATAATACATAACAGAGATAGATTAAGACAGTATGTTAACATGGAGAAGTTTTTGAGAGGAAGTTGGTAACCGAAAAGGAGTTCTGTCAGACAATAGGAAATAACAGTTCAGGACGTGAGTTTGTGGATGAAGCTGATTTCAAAGCAATGAACATCTCATTATTGCCCTTCACCTGGTGGATGGAAAGTCATTTAGCAAGTCGTGGATTAGTGATTTTCTCAAGGACCTTTATGGGAGAAGGAAATATTGATATGACTTCAATTTTACGAAACTCATTACATTGGTTAAGAAAGTGCAGATAGAGCACGAATTGTTTATTATGCTGGGAAGAAAGCACTTAATCAGGATAAAAATAATTTAGATCTTTCTTATACATAACTATCATTTTTTTAATTCATCCAGTTAACTTAAAATCATGCAAATAGGCATATAGTTCAAACATAGAAGAGAGAGAAATATATGGAACTGCTTGTCCTCTATTTTTTTTCCTGTTTTTTCTTCAGTAACCTAGTTCAGTGAAGACAGCACTTAATCAAGGTAAAACCGTTTTTGGATCTTTGTTCTACATAAGTACAACATTTTATTTCCCTATATAGATTAAAGTGCAAATATATATATATATATGAGAAGAAGAAGAAGAAGAAGAAGAAGAAGAAGAAGAAATGGAATATGGAACTACTTCACTCTTTTTTTTTTGTTCTTTTTCCTCTAGATATCAATTGCAAACAACGAATTCATCAAATTGAAAAACTAAGACAATCATCTCAAGCCAAATTTCATGCATAGCATCTCAACATTGGTGAAGGCTCAACTTTTGAGGCCCACTCCCTACTGGGATGAGGTCCACTCAAAATTGATTTGGAAATACATAAATTTCTTGTCCCAGTGTCTTTCAATGCTGCCAGTTTTACTCTTTTATTGTTTGAGTTTCATAATTTCCTTGCCCCAATTATCTTCAATGCTGCTAGCTTTACTCTCTTATTGTTTGAGTTTCAAACACACTTATGAAGCTGTCTTTCAGGTTACATGATGAAAAAACAGTTTCTGCACACTTCATGCTAAGAAACCTCTCTTATGCCAAAGGAATCGTGTGGAACCAGCCCATTGGTCCATTATGAAAATAGTGTTGATCCTTAAATATTGGTGACATAAACTTGACTCTCAATACAACAGGGATTATGCTACATTCTCCCTGTAAGAAAACAGAAGACTAATCAAATTGCGCACTCCACCTATGCCTTATAAAATGAAGTACCAAAGCGCATCTCATCTACCATTTACATGTAAGGAAATACACATAAATGAGCCTGATTATACAGGGAAAAATTAACTAAATAGAACAGAAATGAAAAGCCCTTCTCAATCGTATACCTTGTCGAATGTGAAAACCCTATCAAGGTGCTTCCCAGCAATGTTTTGAGAAACTGCGACTTCCCTCTGGTAGTCATTGCAAGTCACCACCTGCGGTGCATTGTTCCGCAACTCTTCGTCGCTGAATGGTCTGAAATCAAACAAACATACATACATCATAAATTACATAAATTCACACAATTGTGAACAGGAGTCTGCATCAATCTCGAGAAGAAAAAAGGAAATCTCTAAAGAGAGATTAGATTTGTGATTCACAACCTGATAAAAACCCTAACCAGTAACCCCCCAAATAGTCTACACAGAGCAGACGCATATACTTGTATAAATATGTGTGTGCATATATATAAGCATAGATATATAGAGAGAGAGAGAAAGAGAGGGGGAGGGAGTTTGCTACCTGCAACGAAGAAGGACTTGAACATTGACGCCTTTCTCTTTAGACATTTTCGGACGACGATAAGAGAGAATCGCACTCACCTCTACTGTTGTGTTTTGTAGATCCAGCAACTCAAGAATTCTCTCCCTCCCTCTCTCTCTCTGTGTGAATTCTGAAATGAGAGCGGGATGAGAACGAGATTTGAAATTTTAGACCCGCTCTCACTCTGTCGATCCAACGGCTACTGTCCAATTTGCGTAGATCTGACGGTCTGTGCGATGTTGAACTCGGGTTACATTTATTTGACTGATATAGTCCTACATTTTAATCAAATGCCAACTTTTGCACAATAAAATGTGCAAATACCACCGAAACGGTACGTTTCTTTTTTTTTTGTTTTTGGTCTGACCTAAACGGTACGTTTCACGTTGCCAATTTTGGACAACAAATTTAGGCCTGTTATCGGCCCGTAAATGGGCCTACACAGGACCAAGTAATGAGAAAGTGTTATTATTAAGCCCTGCACAGGCTGTGTTTGTATGCCTGATTGGAATTCAAGCACAAACAACACACAAAAGGAGCGCGAAGGGGCCACGCCCCTTATCTTCAAAAGTTATAAAATTCTCTCAATAAATTTTTAGAAATCTAGAATAAAATATAGTGTATTGATCCCTCTAAAAAAGTACTAGGTCCATCACTGTTCAAACAATATGGAACACAGACTCTATAAAATAGGAAAATTGTATGCCTAAGACAAAACATTTTCCCATCTAATCATTATAATTGGATTTACTCTTGATCAAGCCACTTGCGAGTTTGATTCTCTTCTCCATCTACTCTCTTTCTCTCCCTACACGTTATCTCTCTCCAACTCTCGTTGAAATCTAAAAATGGGGTAAGATAAGAACAATATTTGAAATTTGAGAACCATTCCTACTCTTTTGATCCAACGCGTAACTAATTCAACTACTGTAGATCTAGCTGTCTCTAGGATGTTGTTATTTATTTTTTTGGCACAAAACAATAGAAGCAATTAAGTTACGCCACAATTCCGACAAGGTACTAAGCCCAACAGCTCCAAGAGCGAGTGGCAAGAACCCCTAGGTTAGATTCGGCTTAGGGTCACACAACGGACATATCAAGCCATTGATACGCACTCATGGGGTTGTGGAGTATGGATGACGCAATAAAGGGCTATGAGGATACTCAAATCCAAGCACTTAGGGCCCGTTTAGTACAGCATTTTTTTTTAACTTTTTGGATTTTGCTTTTTTTGGTTTATAAGCAAAAAAAAACTAATTTTTTTTTAGCTTTTTTACTTTTATAAGCTAAGACTAGCAGAAAAACAAAAAAAAAGTTTGAAATAAGCTCTACCAAATGGACCCTTAAAGATGGGGAAGAGTATAGGATGTTGAGATACATGTCTCATTGGTTTATCTGATAAACCCCTAGATTTTGTTTTAATCTCATTGTTATCTCACTGTTATCCTCATTTTTTCATTTTTTTATGAACTAGAGACATCGTAAGTGAGAAAGGAGATGGATTGTTTAATTAATGTTAATCGTACATATAAACGAGAAAAGTTCTTAGACTAGCAGAAAGACAAAAAAAAAGTTTGAAATAAGCTCTACCAAATGAACTCTTAAAGATTGGGAGGAGTATATGATGTTGAGATACATGTCTCATTGGTTTATCTGATGTACCCCTAGATTTTGTTTTAATCTCATTGTTATCTCACTGTTATCCTCAGTTTTTCATTTCTTTATTAATTGGAGACTTTGTAAGTGAGAAAGGAAATGGGTCGTTTAATTAATGCTAATGGTACTTATATATGAGAAAAGTTCTTAGACTAGCCGAAAGACAAAAAAAGTTTGAAATAAACTCTACCAAATGGACCCTTAAAGATGGGGAGGAGTATAGGATGTTGAGATACATGTCTCATTGGTTTATCTGTAGTACCCTTAGATTTTGTTTTAATCTCATTGATATCTCACTGTTACCCTCAGTTTTTCGTTTCTTTATTAACTAGAGACTTCGTAAGCCAGAAAGGAGATGGGTCGTTTAATTAATGCTAATGGTACTTATATACCAGAAAAGTTCTTACATGTTTCTTTTTTATGTTCTTTTTATCCTCTACTTTCTCTCACATCTACACATAAGATGTAATTTTATATTTTTTTCCCTCAACAAATTCAGAATCCAAATACTAAGTAAAGGAAAGCATAATGCACAAGATTTTTTGCATTGGAAAAATTTTTAGTGTTTAGGTAGTATTACATTTTCAATAGTCATTCCTACTAAATTGTGATATGTCAGAAGCCTGAATTTATGATGGAATGAAGAGACTTTTGAAGAATAACTGCCACATTACAAAATCGGATAGAAATGACTATCAAAAACCTTATATTGCTTAACCATTAAATTTTTTTTTTCGTATTGCTGCTCATCCCTGTCTCTACTGAGCTACCCTCAAAGTTAAATGTAATTTTGAGTTTCAATGGAGCTACCAAAAAATATTAACTTGATTACACAAATTTGAATAAATTACATTTTTTTAAGGCTTGTTTTAAGCTAGAAACCAAGGAAAAGAGATATATATATATATATATATATAATTGGAACTCAGGAAAAAAAAAAGATATATATAATTGGAATATGCTTAGGCCTCGTTTGTTTTTGGTACAATGGGGTGGGATTGGATTAAATGTCCTGAGCAAGGCTTTACTACTGTGTTTGGGTTGTAAAATAAGGGCCAGTACAAATTGAGCTCTCCGGATTAAATAACCTATGTAAAGGATATTTTGTTATACCATGGGGGAGATGTTATTGTTTGTACCAGTACTAAATGCTAATGGGAGAGGTGATGAAAATTACTCAACTGTCCTGTTTTGGACATTGTGAGATACTATTTACCAGAGAAGAGGGTATTTTGCTACACTTCCCTTTGCTCTACGAGTGATCTCCAGTGCTTGAGCTCTCCACCCTTGTAGCAATTGAGATTTTCCAAGCTTGAAGGCTTTTTCCGATCCTAAGAAATCATCGACAGGCAACATTTTTCTCCTATATCTCCCTTTGTATTTGCTTTTAATGGGAAATATTTCATTTTTTGTGAATCTTTTTTGAGAAGAAATGATAGATCTATCATGGAGGTTTGTAGATCTGTGGGTTTGTGTGAGTTTTCTTACAATTTTGTGCAATGAAGTTTGTAGATCGGTAGTTTTCTTACAATTTTTCTTATAATCTCGATAATGGTCATTTATCTTTGTGATTTTTCATTTTGATTTTCTTGTTTCCTCTAAGAACATCATTGTATATAACTCTTCATGATTTTCCAATTGAAAAACCTATTTTTTTTTAGTTAAATGCGGGTTGATTTTTATTTGTCTCTGTTACGTGACAGCTGGTAATGGATAATGTTTATTTTGCCTCTTCGAAGTTTTAGTTCTTTCCACTGATAAAACCTATTAAACTGTTGTGAGAAGCTTAATTTGTTTATTTTTCTTTGTAACACCTATTTAAATGGTTCACTACTATTTTTTCAACCTAGATATTTTGCCTTGTAGATTTTGTATTTATTTCTAAAATTAGTAACTGCTGGATACATGCAGTGTTTTTACTTTGTTGTGTTCCTATGGGTATTCATCTTACCAAGCTAAACGGTTTTTGCTAACATTAACAAAATCATTTGGTACACAGTACGATGGTTGATATGCATGAAGAGATTGAGGTACTGGTTATGTTAGAAATTATGATGCAAGATTTTGCGGTCATGTGTATGGCTTTATTGGCAAGTTTGAGTGGTGTGCTACAAACGTATGCTAATAGGGAGCAAACTTCGAGAATTAGAGACCGAAATCCAGCGGATGCCCAAATTGACCATATAAATCAACTAGTTCATAACAGTGATGTGAATTGTGTTGATCAACTTCGAATGAATAGGTGAACTTTCAAGATTTTGTATGACATGGTTAGAGTCTACGGCAAACTCGGTCATTCGAGGCATGTTATGCTTGAGGAAAAAGTGGCAATGTTTTTTAATGTACTAGCCCACCATACCAAAATCGTACAATAAAATTAAACTTTCTTTAATTGAGGGAGACAGTTATTAGGCACTTTAATGCAGTTTTGAAAGTAGTTTTGCGCTGACATGGTCACCTATATAGGTTGCTTGAGCCAATTACGATGGCTTGTACTAATGAAAGGTGGAGATCTTTTTAGGTATCCACCATTTATGAGGGTATATTCTTCAAATTAGTTGGTTTACCAATATCTAACAACTAGTTGCTTATGGTTTATGTAGAATTGCCTTGGAGCCCCAAATAGCACCTACATTAAGGTTCGGATCCCAAAAGTGGACAAACCACGATATAGAATGAGGAAAGGGGAGGTTGTTGTGAATGTCTTGGGAGTTTGTTCACAAGATATGAAATTTATCTATGTGTTATCCAGGTAGGAAGGGTCAGTTACCAATTTTAGGGTCCTTCGAGATGCTGTCAGTAGGCCAAATTGTTTAAGGGTTCCAACTGGTATGTATTAGTTACTTTGTGAAAATATAAATAAACTATCACTTATTATGATAACAAACCGTCGTATATCACACAGGTTACTACTACTTAGTTGATGTGGGTTACACTAATGGGGAAGGATTTCTAGCACCATATCGTGGTCAACGATACCACCTGTCTTTGTGGAGAGAAGGTGGTGCCCCTAATACTCAGAAGGGGTTTTTCAATATGAAACATTCCCAAGCCCGTAATGTGATAGAAAGGTGCTTTGGGCTCTTAAAACTACGATAGGCAATCCTTAGGTGTCCGTGCTACTTTCCCATAAACACCTAAAATCGAATTATTATAGCTTGGGCTCTTCTTCACAATCTAATTCAGACTGAGATGGCAATTGATCCATTTGAAGAACATTTAGATAATGCCATGGAAAACCAACTTGACCTTGAAGGCGATGTTATTGACACAATTGAAGCATCAAATGAATGGACTGATTAGAGGAATGCATTAGCATTGCAAATGTACAATGAGTGGAGGGCCGGTAAAGGCCAAAGTGGTGGGCAAGGGCAGGGGCAAGCATAATATAAATGTTTTGAACAATTTATTAATGTTTTAAAATTGTTGGATGTTATTACCTGGATTTGGACAATATGCATGTATTTATTCTCTATGATGGTTTTAATTGAACTCTCCATGAAAATTATATATTATATTTGTTGGTTTATTTACATTGATTTATATATAAAGTTATGTGACATTAGGAATGGATAGTGGTAGTAGCCGTAATTATTGTGAAGGCAAGTCCTCCAAACACATTGGATAGCATCAGGATGAATAACGGGTTCTTTTAGAATGCTTAAAGCATATGGAAGTAGGGGGATGGAAAACTGAGAATGGGGCTTTTAGGCTCAGGTATCTTGACTTGCTACAAAATGAGTTGAGGAGAACATTTCCAAATTGTGGCTTACATGGTGTGCCTAAAATTGCCAAAAAGGTTAATAATTGGAAGAAAGAGTTCATTGCTACTACAAATATGTTAGCAGCAAATGGTTTTTATTTTGATGAGAATACCAATACTATTGTTATCTATGATGATGACACTTGGAGAAGGTTCATTCAGATAAATATAGGATAGTATGTCATATGAACTATAATAGTAAATACATATTAGTGCCACATAAAGTTTGACAACAATGTTTGTTAATCATTGTAGTGCCATCCTTGTTGTAATAGCATAAGAAACAAGCCACTGCCCTATTTTCATGATTGGTGCAGCATATTTAGTAAGAATACACAAGTTTTAGATAATGTCTTAGGTAACACTGTTGAGGATGCCCACGCTAATGGTCATGGAATGGAAGATATGGATTGAAGGATATGTTTGATATGTTATTATATCATTTTGTATTTATCATGTATGATGGACAAGGTTCCTTTTGATGTAATGATATTATTTAATCTATGAAAAAACTCTCTCATTTTAATCATATTTTTTTGTTTTGTTCATGCACATTACTGTAATACAAAATGTTGATCAAATGTTTATTTAGGCATGAAAAGTGGGGCCAGTAGTGGTCAGAAAGGAAAAGATCATCAAGCAAGTTAAGTAAGAGAGTATGGAGTAAACGGGAGGAAGAGGTGCTCATTGGAGCCCTAAAGGAGGTGTGTGGCACAGGGTGGAGGTGCGATAATGGCACTTTTAAGCCTGGATATACAACATTGCTTGAGAAAACAATGGTTGCTACCTTCCTAAGCACAAACTTGAAGGCCCAGCCACACATAGATTCTAAAATCAAGATTTGGAAGAGACAATACAACATCATTGTGGAACTAGTGGGTTTGGATTCAATGAGAGTGATAAGGTTATTGAGGTAGAGACAGACGATATATGGGAAACTTATTTAAATGTAAATTATCATTGCCTTTTTTGTCCCACCCATAATTAGAATGTTTGTTAATGCATGATATTTGTGTGTTTTCAAATATGAAATTGTAGAAAGATCCAGATGTAAAGTGAATAAGAAACAAGTCTTTCCTATACTACGACTCTTAGTGCCTCATTTTTGGGAAGGATAGAGCCATAGGAGAATTTGTTGAAGGGGCAACTGATGCTGTGGATGAGTTTGATAGCAATGAGGATGCTGGCAATGATGATGAGTCTTTCCCAGTAGATGTATCATGCTTTAATGACATAGATGACTTTACTTCAGTAAGCCAAACTCCTATTGAACCAGCCATGATGTCACGACTCGAAACCCGGCCTATACAGATTTAGGGTACATGATCGGCCAGTAACAAGGCTACCCGAGGCCGCATTACATTAAGTCGGTTGATCACCTATGCATACTCATTTAGAATTTGCGGAATAGAAAGTTTTATAACTTGAAATATAATCCGTGTCATACATGATAGAGCTGTGCCTAATCCAAAACATAATATACATAAGGACCTAATCAAGGTCCACTAAAGTTATAGCATTATATCATTACAAAACATTGGGTCCAGCCCTCAAACATAATACAAAACATAGGCCCGTGCGCCGTAGCTCAAAATCCACGTATGGCCTCGCTCTAGGGCCTCTCGGATTGGCCACTTGAAAGTCATTTGAGAAAACGTAAGCTAATACTTAATGAATAACAATGATGCATGAGCAAGAAAAATATCGTGGACTAGCAATTATATCTAACATACAATGATAGATAATCATTTATACACAAGGAAATGAGCTTTTGAATGTTAAAGCGTAGGCTTGAAACTCATAGGTAACGTAAACATCATTTGAAACGTTTTAACATTTCAAAATATAGTATCATAGGAAGAGTTGCAACATAACATTATTCTTAAGATAACATTTCACATATTGTCGTAAAACATGTGAACATATCATAGTTCTCAGTTCAAAACATAAGTGTGCTACAACTCGACATATGAGCTAGGCTCCATAATAACCATGTAGGTCACGCTAAGGCTCTTTAGGCCAGGGACATCTCCCAACATAGATAGTTTATTTCATGTCCCTTATCGTAGGACTAGATAGTTTATTTCCCGTCCCTTATCGTAGGACTACCAGGCTAGATTAAGATCTTGCCACGAGAAGACCCGAGTTGGCACGATACATTGGAAACTTAGCATCTCTTTCATTTAAACATTATAGTCCATGATTTTCATTCATAACATAAGTATAATTTGCATGCATTTCAAGGTATGACATTTATTCTTGAACATAAACATTGGTGCATTGAAAATATATGAAAAACATTGCATGATATGTAGGTGAATTTGAAACATTTGGAAATTAATAGAGTTTTACTCATAGCATATCGTTACTCACCTCTCCAATAGGATGGGTGGTAGACAAGGTGTTCCTACATAAAATGCACATAGAAGTATGAAAATATCAATACAAGACTCCAAGGCAAAGTAATAACGTAAAATGAGAACATAAGGTTGAGGTTTGGACATGAAAGCTGGGACATCGATTCCTTCATTATGTCTCAACACTTCTCAAGGAGGAGTTTACATTTTAGGTTAGTTCCATTTGAAAATAGGCTTAAAGAGCTTTAATTTGATAGGTCATGGGTCACAAATACATTTCGGATGAAGAAGTTATGCCCCATAGAAAATGGATTAAAGTTTTGGAAGAAGAATGTTACAGAAAGAATTTTGGGTCAACTTCAAAATTCAATATCTCTCAATCTATAAATAATTTGAGTACAAAAGTTATATGGATACAAAGGTCTATGAGTCTACTTTCCAATACTTCAAACAGTGCATCAATCTGAGTTTTCTAGAGAAAATTATGCCCGTTTTACGAAACAGTGTCTGAGCTAAAAGGTGAAACCAGGGGCTGGACAAAGGTGTCGGCTCCAGAAACAAAGGAGTCACCTCCTGAGTTGAAGAAATGAATCTGGGAGTTCACTAGACCAAAGGGGCGGCTCCAGAAGCAAAAGAGTCACCTCCTAAGCTAAAGAAACGAATTCAGGAGTTCTTTGGGCAAAAGTGTCGGCTCCAAAAATAAAAGAGTCGCCTCCCATGCTAACTGAATAAATCTGGAGGTTCACTGGGACAAGGAGTCGCCTCCAAAAACTAAGGAGTCCACTCCAAAACTAAATGAATAAATTTGGGAGTTCATTGGGACAAGGAGTCGCCTCCAAAAACTAAGGAGTCCACTCCAAAGCTAAATACCCAGATTTCAACCCGAAAAACTCCAAACCTTACTCAAGTCAAATCCAAACTCCATCAAAACTCTCACATACTCTTTCAATGCTTCTAGTGTCCAAAGATTGACCCAAGAAGGCCACAATAACACAAAATCAAACAATTTAAACAAGAAAATCTAAGGGATCTAGGGTTTTAGGAACCTAAGCCCTAACTTACATAAGTTGGGGATTTCACATCCTAACGCCTCAAATCTTTCAATGAGGCTTTCAACATTCTATACTTAGCTAATTTAGGACTCAAAAGAATCACCCACAACAATCTAACAACACATCACACAAAGATAGATACATACACATATACCATTGGAGAAGAAAATGGAACCTTACCTTTCTTCAAGCTTGGTTAAATCTTCTATTGCTTCAAGCTCTTCCTCAAGCTTCTTCCTTCTCTTTCTCTTCTCCTCTTCTCCCTCTCTTCCTTCTCAATCGGTTGAACATATGTGAGTTGTGTGCACTTATGTGTATAAAAGATGATACAAATAAGAATAATCCCATGTGTCTCACCCATAGGTTTAAGTTACACCATAGGCTCCCATTGGTCATTTTTGACCCAAAAGAATAAATAATTAACATTAAACATGGCATATACTAGAAATTCTCATTAATATAAATAAATAGAGGTTTGGGATATCACACATGAAAAAGTCAAGAAATAGGAAGCGAAAGGTTAGTATTGATGATGGACATTTTCTTCAGCTTGAATGAGATGGATAGGATGCGCTGGGTTGAGATGTTGTTGTTGCCAGACTTTATGTGATTAGCTCTGTTCTTGGATGTTTAATATTATTTAGCTAAAATATATGATATTGATAGGGGCTATGACTTATTTTACTATTACAATGTTTTGTACTTGGATGATAACTCCCTTAACTTCCTCTCTCATGCCTATGATTAGGTAGTTAGTATTATGCTGGTTATGTATTTTGTTTATGAGTATTTTGCTGGTGATGTATTTTGCAAATATGTTATGGATGCTATCTATATATATCAACATTTTAATTAAACTAGGTTACTTGTAAGGTACATTTATATGATGTTAAAGATTTGCCCATATTTTATTAGTTACATTTATGCATTGAAATATGAATGGCAAAGAAAGGAGGGTATTATGTCGTGTTTATTGGGCAGAATCTCAAAATATATGCTACATGGGACGAGTGCAATTTACAAGTGCACTGATATCATGGAGCTAAACATCACAAGTATTCATTGTATGAGGAAGCTGAAGTTGACTTCAGGAATTACATGCAAAAACATGGTAGAGGTTCCAGTGGCTCTAATACACACGTGCCTTTGCCAACTGAAACTTGCCAAGTTTTACCTTTGGTAGCTAAACCTTCTACAATTCTTCCTTTAGCACCTGAGCATTGGTAGCCGAACCTTCACCAATTCTACCTTTGGCTCCTAAGCCTCCCCACATTTTGCCTTTGGCATCCAAACCTTCTTAGCATGTAATGATGTTGAATGTGGTTAAGAATGCACCCAAAGCTAATGCTAATAGTTTCGAGAAAATACTTATATTTTTGTGGGGAGCTTCTTTGTCCATGATAGTTTGCCTACTTATGGGTTGGATGTCCAAAGGGGTGTGAGAAAAAACTTATGCTTTGTCAATGATAGTGTAACATTTTGGTACTGATGCTTCTTTTGGTTGCTGCATGTCTGGTGGTGGTGATGGCTATTCAAGTTACAAGAGAACGCATGCTTGTTTGTTTATCTTTACATTTTAATTATTTAAGTACTTTACACAACTTTATTATGTAATTTGACCATTTATTATAAGGCAGTGTATGTAATTGACTTACCAATTTGGTAGTTACGATAGAAATTTTTTTCTTTTTTTGTTTTGGGTACATGCAAAATCAAAGCAAGAAGAAGAAGATCAAAGAAACAAACAAAGAAAAAAAAATTGCTTTGATTTCCCATGTACTCAAAAAAAATTATTATGTCAAGTAGAAGAGAGGGGCAGGACAAGGTATAAAGCTTGGTAAAATAAGGACATTTATGAAAATCTATTGATTTTGTACCAAAACACCATGTCAATCCAAACATGGGATAGTATTGGTCGTCTTTATCCCCTCGCAAATTCTGTCAATCCAAACATGGGATAGTATTGGTCGTCTTTATCCCCTCACAAATTCTGTCAATCCACACATGATAATGATATGCACAAGAATGTATAAAATATACTCATTTACATTTTTCTGGGACTAAATATTTCAAGTATTATTACTACTCTCTTATACGCCTTATACTTAGGCCGGAAACACACGAGGTCTTATTGTATACTCGCACCAGAGTAGTGATTATGCAATTATGCAAAAGCGATTGGCGTATGGGTCAGTGACTGACATCACGGAAAAGTTATCTTGTCCTTCGTCGTTTATATCAATGGTGGTTTGGTCGTGCTCACTTCCCCAAGCCTCACTTCCCCAAGCCAAAATAGATTCTCTCTCTAGAGATATATATACACTCTCTCACTCTATATGTCTGAGCAACAGAACAACACCGACCCACAACCAGCGCAACCCAAGGGCCGCCCCGTCGGCGGCACCGAGTACAGCTGGTGCAAGGCCGTGCCCGGCGGCACTGGCATAACCGTGCTGGCCCTTCTCCTCTCCAGGCCACCGGATTTCTCACTTCTCCAAAACGCCCTCCGCAAACTCCAGATTACCCATCCCATCCTACGCTCGAAGCTCCAGTTCAACACCGCCACAAACACATTCTCATTCGTTACACCGCCCACTCCTCACCTCCAAATCCAACCGTTCGATTTCTCATCGACGGCTGAAATCCTCCGGGGCCTCACCGATCCCGACAACTCCCCCTCCGTCTCCCCCTTCCACCTAATCCTCGAACGCGAACTGAATCAGAACGCTTGGTGTAATCTGGAACCGAACGCTGAAATCGATGTGTTCTTCGCAAGCGTCTACAGTCTAAGCGACGACGAGTGGGCCGTGGTGCTCCGGCTTCACACGGCGGCGTGTGACCGGACGTCGGCGGCGACGTTGCTCAGGGAGTTGTTAGCGTTGGTGGGCGAGGGAGATAGAGAAGAGATAGAGAGAGAATTACAGAGCGAAGCTGAGGTTAATGTAGCAATTGAGGAATGCATTCCCAGTGGGAAAGCTAACAAGCCTTTCTGGGCCAGCGGAGTGGATATGCTTGGGTACTCTTTGAACTCTCTCAGGCTGGCAAATTTGAATTTCGTGGACGTCGATTCACCGCGATCTTCCCAGGTTGTGAGGTTGCAGATGAACTCCGATGACACCGATCGCATTCTCTCTGTAAGTGAATTTCTGGATCATCATTTGGTTTGATTATTGCAGCCATTAATTTATAATGTATTTGTTAAAGGATATCAAGCTTCTAATTATAACATTTTCACAAAATAACCTTAATATGAACAACTTGGTTAAAAATATTGTGATAAAATTTAGAAAATTTTACTTTAATTAACAAATTTCACTATTAAATTTTGAGTTTAGTTTTGATTTACACAAGCCGATTATTAAAATGTGACATGTGCACATTAGTTTTTTTTTTTTTTTTATATTGTATATTTAAAGATTAATTTTATATGATCAGAAAATTTAAAAAAAAAAAATTTCTTTTCAAATGATGTGGTGGTTGATTGAGAGACTTTTCAATTTCAAATAAAATGTCTATCGTAATGGATCTTATTTACAAAATTGTTATCATCATATTAATCTGACGAAATTTTTATATAAAAGAATAGCATTTTTATGTTTAAATTATGAGTTAGTTGCAATTCTTCTTTTATATGACAATAAGAGTGTTGGTTTTGGGGGTCTTGGATATGAATGACAGTTCTGATTAGTTGTAAAAAGCCATACCTTTGGAAAACAGGAAACAAATAAAAAAAAAAAAAGTTCAACGCAATCCACCCATTCTTAGTCCTTGTGTCCTATCTGATTGTTACTCTTTGTCTGGGCTTGGGTGACCCACTAGCAGCAGATGTGCATGTGGGGCTGAGGGTCTTAATCAAAGTTTTAATGGACTTGGATGCTCCAAAGAAGTCCAGCCAGAGACCCAAAAGAAAAGAAAGAGGAAGAAGTCAAGAAAATGGGAACTATTACACATCACGCTATAATCCAATTATCTACAATCAATGATCTACAATTAGTGATGGTTTGATTAAATAAAGGATGTGGATGCCTTCATCATGCTTTCCTTGAATATGCAGTCCAGCATTTGTGTCCAGCAAAACACTCACAAGAAAAAAGGACTAAGGGCCTATGTGATAAAATTCTAAATTAAGTAATGAAATTTTAATATTGAATGTCTAGTGCTGAAATATTTAAGTACTAAATTTAAAGATAATTATTTCAGTTGAGAATAAAAGTGAAACCTTTCACTGAGCATATTTAGTATTCAAATGACAAGTAAAATCTGCAACTTAAAATTAAAACTCATTTTCAGCAAATTTTGATATTTTAGTGGTAGGTGATTATGCGCTTCGATGAACTCAATTTTGAAACCACTAAATGCATTCAGTTTTGAGTACTTAATTGTGTTCTTGAACAAGCCGAAGTTTTCATCAGTAGATAAAGATGCTTTCTTGTAAATCAGTTCTCAGCTTTTCCGACAACAAAACAGAAGTATTAGACAATTTAATTTCCATTATTAATTCGAATCAGAACATGCCTATAAGACATGTTTGGTGGAGGCTAACAACAGCAGACAATGTCACTGTATGGCAAGTCGTGTAATGCTATTGATCCATTAAACTTCATACATGACCATGTTCTGTTGTATGTAATCAGGTACCCTCTGTTCTTGCATAAACTTTAGCACTTAGACTATAGGACAAATTTTGCAGGGTTGCAAGTCAAGAGGTATTGGACTATGCGGGGCATTGGCGGCCGCCGGATTAATTGCAGCTCGTTTCTCTAAATGCCTTCCTGATGATCAATGTGAGAAGTATGCAGTTGTAACCCTCATTGACTGCCGTCCAATTCTTGATCCGGTTCTTAGCAGCAACCATCTAGGTATGCCCTACTTCCCATTTCCCTAATCAACCCTCAATTTATTTCCCTACGGGGGATTTATTGAGCTTCCTATATATATATATTTATTGCTTGCATACTAGAACTGAGTGTTTGCTATGAAGTATGAACGTCTTAGAAGATACCTCGGCCTAGTAATTGAGACCCATATTAAATGTTCAGTCCCAAAATCCCAACCCAACTAAGGTCAGGGACGATATCAAGCCCAAGCCATCCTTGTGGACAATTGCCCCAGATCCCCCCCAAAAAAAGTACTTCATGATTAAGGGCTTTGTAAGCCAAGTAGTACCTAGCACTTGGTTGGTCTCTCAATGTTAATGGTAGGGACTCAAGTAATCCACTTATTGTCATGCCAAAACAAGAAAAGAAAGATGAATTTGTTAAACCGATCGAGTTTGAGAACCTTTATAAGCAAGTAACTTTAGTTTTTTTTATTAGTAAAGAACCTTCAAAAGTAAATATCATTCTTGGGGAACGTGGTAAATCAATTTTCTAATTCTTGGACATTTTCCACTGCTTGAATTAATATTGATACATGTAGGTGAGATTTTTAAGAAGACTTAATTCAATGCGCGAACCAAATTAACGAGCATGAACTACCTGCAAGAGAAAAAGACAATAATAATGCGTTGACCCTGTTTGGGTCGAAGGCACTCTGATGAGTTAATTAACAAGCTTAATCACAATGAATCGAATAAAGTATTGATAGCTAGAATTCAAGTGAACATACCTTGCCTCTTGAGTGCAGGGGGTATTTATAGTTTTCGAAATGCCATATTTCCTTTGAGAATTGTAATTAATCTCCTACTAGGAGTCTCCCCTTTTGGGGCAGTTTACAACATATTGGACTTATCTTTTAGTGTCCTAGTCCATTTAGGAATGAAACTTATGTCTGCCGAACTCATTAGTCCTTATAGTACTTGGACTTATAATTCTTAGATCAATCCTCTCAGGACCTGGCCCAGGGTCGGCATAGGCTCGGACTATTAGATTGGGAGTCTTGGGCTAACCTTCCTGGGCTGGTTATCCTCTATTTTGGGCTTAGCCCTCACAACTGCTCTCCAGCCTTTGTGCCTCGTTTGGATTGATTGGGGGACAATGGCTGAGCTTTGCACTTAGGGCTTGTCCCTTGAACTCCTATTGGTTTGAGAACTCATACACCACGTGGCAACCTTATATTGGCCCTGTAACTAAAGGGTCGCCAGGAATTGATTGCCGAGGTGATGGTTGAGCTAAGGCAATGTGACTACTGTCGTTTCTCAGCCTTTGAATCGGCGACAACTTCTGTTATAAAATGTGCGTCCCCTAGTCTTGCCCCCACAACTGTAAGTTCCTCCAGCATTGCTCTTTCTTTTTTTACCCTTCTTTTTGATTGGTTGTCCCCTAATGACGGCTCGTCTCAAGAGGCTTGTGGGTAGTCCAGCGGCTATTGCTGCTTTTAAGACTAGATACATGATTGCCGATGAAGTCGATCTAGAATTAGCTACCCCTGATGACCAAAGAATGGAAGAGATTGAGAAAGGGATGCCCTTCCCTATGATCGCTATTGTAGAGGTTGGCATTAGGTTTCCTTTGCACCCTTTCTTATTAAGGTTTCTCTACCACCATAACGTGTCGTCGTCCCAAGTACTTCTGAACATTTATAGAATTGTCATGGGGATGCTAGAGTTGAACCGCATCCTGGGTGTTAACCTAGGAATTGCGGAGCTTGACTACTACTACACTCTGTGTAAGGTCAAGGGTGATAGCTGAAAAGTTTAGCTTAGGGCGATCAATAAGAGTAAAGAGATAGTGAAATGCTTCCCGTTTTCGAGTAAGGGTGTCGATAATGTCAGAATTTGGGTTTCTGGCCCCTGGGAGTTTGGCAACCTTCTTGCTAACTAGATGCCATCGATACGGTGCCGTAGAACCCCCAGAGACTTAGGTTTGGCGCAAACCTTTCTCTTTTAGTGCATATTAACTTATACACTTCTAACTTGCTTTGATTTGACTTTTTCAGAATCTAGTAAGAAGAGTATGAAGAATACGACTTAGGGAGTCAACCTCAACGATTTGCATAAGGTCTTAAATTACTGGGGAGAAGGTCAGCTTCGTAATATTGCAAGGACCCCCCACATCCTACTCAACTACCCACTTCGGATTTCTTCCTTCACAATTACTTCAGGAATTCCTGCAAGAGTGTTTGCCAAATTAACAGAGGAGGGTGCAGCTGGTATTTTGCAAAAATTCCTGTGAGGTTCACGATTGAACGTGTGGATCTTGATGATCAAATGACTATTGTCGATTTGTCTACTGATACATCGTCGCCTATTGAAGGTGTAGGAAATCAAAATATTAAAGCCGGCGTGCCAACGACCTCAAGGGTTGCTTTTTCGAGTTGGGCATCCTTCGAGTTGCCTCTAATCATTGCTGATGAGCCTGTTCATATTTTTGGTGGCGAGGGTTATCTGATCCAGGTCATCTCTTCTAGGCGATCGAGTTCCTCTGACTCGACATCTACTTCTATTTTGTACACTGTGCCCGATCACCGAGCTGTGGCGAAGATTGGGAGAAAGCGAAAATAAGTATTTCTTTTGCCTTCGGACTCTGACTCTTTAGACAAGATGAATCTGAAGGAATTGATGCTTAAAAAGGCGGCAAAACAACTTAAGAAATCGGGGGAAGTCGGAGACTGGTGCTGTGAAGTCTGTACCTCCTCCTTTTGCCGTTATGGAAGTTAGCGCCCATAAACCTGAGAAGAAGAAGATTGCAACGAGGTCAGCGAAGAAGAAGCTAGTGGTAAAGGGTACTCTCGACTAGCCAATGGCAAAGAAGGTAAAAGTAGCGCCGATTGATCCTGGTACGGGTTCTAACGCTGCGGCTGTAAATACCGACCTTCTGGTAATAACTTTTGATATTTGTGGCCGTCGCATAACGACGCATGACTCTCTGATTAACATGGTAGAAGTTACAATTGTTGTAGTCCAAAGTGTTATCTAGCAGGTGGACGTTGATCTACTGAAAAGTAATAATGACATGTCAATTTTCCTAGGGGCCTTCATAACTCCTTTGTGGTAAGTTTCTCCGCTTTTATTCCCTTTTGCTATGTTAGTTTAGTATCTATTTTGGGAAGTTGTTTTATTTCCAAGGCTCGCTTAATACTTTGGAGGCCATGTGCTGTTACAGGATTCTAGCTGATGAAGCCTCCGATGTGGCTAGGAAGCATGTGGAACTGTGTGATGAGCACAAAAAACTTATACAGGAGCACTCCAAGCGTAAGGAGGAATGGATCGAAACGAAAAAGGCTGAACTATTGGCGACAAAGGAGGCTGAGAAGGTAAGGATTTCTCTAAATAAGGTCATCGCCGATCTTAATAAGAAAAGCGCCGACTTTTCCAAGTTGGAGGATGATAATGCCATGCTTTCTGTAGATGTATACAAGGCGAAGGCTAAAGTTGAAAGGCTTAAAACCGATCTCGCCAAGGCTAAGGCTGAGGCTAAGGCTGAGGTGGGCTACAAATAGTGTGCGGCTGATAATGCCCAAGACTTTGCTCAGCAGATGATTGACCTGTCTCAATCCATTTTTGCCTAAGGCTGGCAAGGAACTTTGAAGGAGATGAAGATCGAAACTTCTTCGGCTCTCTGAAACAACATCCAAAACTACTTGGAGACCATTGTGGAGGTCGACCTTGAGGGTCCTATAAAAGATGCTCTAGTGGACGTGACCGCTGCAATTGAAGCATTGAAAGTCTAGACTTCTGAGGTTGCTGCTGCTGATGGGTCACTTGGAATTCCACCGGCTAAGCCTGTTGTTGCAAATAAGTCGACTGAACATGTTGTCAAGTCTGCTGAAGATGTCGTGCCTCAACTTTAAGGGTTTTTTGTTTTTTGTTTTGCTGTAATGCTATCAAATTCTGAACTATCCGTATTCCCATTTTTTTTTTAATGGAAGAAGGTTATTTTGAATTGATATAATTTCATTCATAGGCAAATTTAGGTCTTTTGTATTTTTGCCAGCTTTCTTTTAGCCCTTATTTGGCTAACTTACTAGCCTAGGCAAGACTAAGTTTTTGAACTTTGTTTTTTTCATTTGGCCTTCATTGGCCAACCTATCAAACTTGAACAGGGCCAAGTTTTTATACTTGATTTTTTTTATTTTGGCTTTCGTTGGCCAACCTGCCCAACTTGGACATAACTAAGTTTTTATACTTGGTTTTTATTTTGGCATTCGTTGGCCGACCTCCCTAACTTGGACAGGACTAAGTTTTTACACTTGGTTTTTTTATTTTGGCCTTTGTCGACCGACCTGCCCAACTTGGACATGACCAAGTTTTTACACTTCGTTTTTGCTTTGTTTTCCTTGTTTCTCTGTTAGGATGGCCTTGAGTATCAGTGTTATTGAGTAACCACTAATTTATTGAAATTGAAAAAACAATCTTTAATGACAACATATAGTCTTTCTACTAATAGAATTTTTTGAGATTGTTCGCATTCTAAGGTCGGGGTAGTTGGCGCCTTTCTTTAATAATCTCTAGTCAGTATGCCCTTACGCTGACTTGGGATGCAACTTTGTATGAACCATCCTAGTTGGGGCCGAGCTTTCCATCCGCTGAATTTTTTGTTGCCCTTAATACCTTTCTAAGCACTAGGTCTCCGGGTAAAAAAGCTCTTGGTGAACCCGCTTATTGTAGGATCGGCTTAGCTGCTGCTGATAACCAATGAGTTTAAGTAGGGCCACCTCTCTTTTTTCTTTAATGAGGTCCAGGTCTTTGGCCAAGGTTTGATCATTAAGCTCGATATCGAGCGCTGCCGATCTGATTGTTGGGAGTCCGACCTCCAAGGGTATTATTGCTTCGATCCCATATGCCATTGAGAAAGGGGTTTAACCTGTAGATTTCCTTAGAGTCGTTCTGTAGGACCAAAGGACACTAGGCAACTCTTCAACCCATCTCCCTTTCGCTTTTTCAAGCCTCTTCTTCAACATTGTTTTGTTTAATATTTCAGCTTGTCCATTGCACTGAGGATAGACAAGTGTCGAATAATAATTTCTGATCCCGAGTTCGTCGCAGAATCTTCTGAGCATATTTTTGTCGAACTGGGTGCCGTTATCCGAGACCAGTGCACGTGGTATGCCGAATCTTGTAATTATGCTCGTCCATGCAAATCTTTTTGCATCTATCTCCTTGATCATTGATAAGGGCTTTGCTTCCACCCACTTGATGAAGTAGTCTATTGCAACAATGAAGAACTTTTTATTCTCCGAGGCTTGTGGCAAAGGGCTAACTATATCTAGTCCCCATTGGACAAAAGACCATGGGCTAGTAATAGTAGTAAGGTCATTAGCTAGCTAGTAGATTAATGATAAGAACTTCTCGCACTTCTCGTATTTCAATATGTGCTGAGCAGCATCCTTCTGCATATAAGGCCACCAGTACCCTTACGAAATAGCTTGGTGGCCGAGCGACCTTCTGCAAATATGGCTTTCATAGATCCCTTTATGAATTTCAAACAAAATGCCCCACACTTTGTCTGGATGAACGCAATGTAGGTAAGGTTCCCGTGAAAGATCTTCTGTATAGCTCCTTACTGGGTGACAACCAGTACTTTAAGGATTTGTGCTTTATTCTCCTAGCTTTATTCTTGTCCTCAAGCAACTCATCGTTGTTGAGGTAGGCAATGATTAAGTCCATCCAAGATGGTCCTAGCTCCTCAATGACCAGTACTTGCCGCTCTTCTTGAAAGATGCTCGGGTTAGCCAGGGTCTCAATATGAATTGTTCTCTTTGATTCCGACTTCAAGTCTACTGCAAGTGTTGCTAAGGCATCAGCGCGGGCATTGCTGTCGCAGCTGATTTGATACAGCTTGTACTTGCTGAACTTCTTCAATAATTCTTGTGCCTTTGCCAGGTATTGTGCCATTCTGTCATTCTTAGCCGTGTACTTTCTCGTGATTTGGTTTACAACCAACAGTGAGTCTGAGTAGATGTTTATCTTGGTAATTTTTAGCTTTATAGCTCGGCGCACTTCGGCGAGCAAAGTCTCGTATTCTGACTCGTTGTTTGAGGTAGTGAACTCCAATTTAATAGCCTGTTCTATCGCCATGCCATCTGGTGTAATTAAAACTATACCTGATCTTGCCCCTATGTCATTGGATGCTCCATTTACGAAGAGCCTCCAATGATCAATAGTCTCCCAGAGCTTTATAGTGGGATCATTTTTTGGTAACTTGGCAATAGGTGTTGGATTGGTTTCTTGTGGCAATTCAACAGAAAATTCAACAATAAAATCAACAAGCACTTGTCCTTTTACTGCCGAGCTGGGTTGATACTTGATGTCAAACTCGCCTAACTTCATTGCCCATTTTTCTATTCTATCAGAGAAATCTGCTCTTCGGAAGAGTGGTTTCAACTGGTGATCTGTAAGGACAATGATTGTATAGGCTCTGAAGTAATGCACCAGTTTGCGTGATGTCATCACTAATGTGAGACCCAATTTTTTCAAAGGTATATATCTAGCTTCTGCCTCCAGGAGAGTCTTACTAACATAGTAAACTGGCCTCCGTTGTCTATTTTGTTGCCAAAGTAGTACAACACTGAGAGCGTGTTATGAAACAACAAGGTATAAATAAAGCTCATTAGTGTTTGAATGGAGTGGAAAATAGTGATGGTTGGGCCATATAGCTCTTTAGATCGGCAAGGGCTTGATCGTAGTCCTGTCCTGAGCCAAACCGCTCTTATTTCTTTAGGAGTTGGAAAATGGTCGACACTTATTTGAAGATCAGTTGATAAACCTGTTAAGAGTCGTTGTCATCTCAGTCAACTTTTGGACTTCCTTGACGTTCTTTGGGGTCTAGATGTTCTAGATTGCACTGATTTGTTGTAGGTCTGCTTCAATTCCTAGGTGTGTAACTAAGAATCCTAAGAACTTTCTCTAGCTTACCCCAAACACGAACTTGAGGCATTGAGTCTCATTTTGTACTTCTTTAGAATGTCAAACACTTCTTTTAAGTTGCCAAGGTGGAGCCTGCCGACCTTGCTTTTGACCATCATGTCATCAATGTAAACTTCTATTGTGTTGCCAATGTGCTCTTTGAATATCTTTGTGACCAATCTTTGGTAGGTTGTATCGGCGTTCTTTAGTCCAAACAGCATAATCCTGTAGCAGAAAATACCCCTCGAGGTGATGAAGGCAATTTTTTTTTGATCGTCCTCGTGGAATGGTATTTGATGACACTTACGATTGGCATCTAGGAAGTTCATTCTCTTGTATCCAATTGTTGCGTCCACAAGTTGGTCAATCTTAGGAAGAGGGAAATGATCCTTGGGGCATGTTCTATTTAGGTCGATGAAGTCCACACACATCCTCCACTTACCGTTGTTCTTCTTCACCACCACTGTATTGGACAGCCAACGTGGGTAGAAGACTTCCCTAATTGCTCCCGCCTCAAAGAGCCTTTTAACCTCCTCGATTACTGCATCCACCCCCACCTTAAAGAGCTTTTTAACCTCCTCGATTACTGCATTTATGTGCTGTGTAGCTGCTCCTTCTTTTCTAAACTACAGGTCGGCATTGTGGATCGACATTGAGTCTATGACAAGTCACCTCTAGGTTAATTCACGGCATGTTATAGGGTGTCCAAGCAAAGATTTGGATGTAATGCATCAGCAGTTCAATCAGTAAATTTTCTTTAATCTTGGGCAGGGAAGTGCCGATCATAAAGTACTTTTCCTTGTCATGCTGATCTATTTCCACTCTCTTAAGGTCTTTTTCTCGATCGATGTACTGATCATTGTGGCCAGCTTTTACTAGTTCTTCCAAGTAATTTTTGAAGTGTTTGCAGTGCTCCATCTGGTGCCCTTTTTCCTAGTGGTAGGAGCAAAACTTTTTTCGATCCTAAGTTGCAGGATCTCCTGCCAACGTTAATGGCCACTTGAAAAATGACTTATCCTGAATTTGGGACAAAATTTTATAGATTGGGTTCTTAAAGACCGTGTTGATCCCCTTAGTCATTTTTCTGCCCCGATTATTATTTTCTTCGATTCGAGACTTCTTGTTTTCCCTTCCGTCTTTCTTATTTGACTTCTTACCAACCTTCTCTTGGATCGACTATGCAACGTCTTCCTCAACTCTAGTGTACTGTTCAATTCTTAACATCAGGTCCTATACCCCAGTAACTGGTTTCTTTATCAGGGATTGCCTCAATCGGTGTTCCCTGAGAAGGCCAATCTGGAATTGTGCGACGACCAATTGTTCACTACACTCCTCAATTTCGTTGTAGGCCTCCCAGTAGCATCTTGTATATGCTCGTAAGCCCTTTCCATACTTCTTTTATAAGGTCAGCAAGTAGTCTACCTCCTTAGGCTACTTGCTGTTTACGATGAACCAAGCGGTGAATAGCTCGGCGAGTTGTCTCCAATTGGTTACTGATCTGAACAACAACTTGTCAAACCATTGTAAAGCTATTTCTCCAAAGTTTGATGGAAAAACTCGGCCCATTAAAGACTCGTTTTCGCTCCACAGTGCCACCATTTGTTTGTAATGTCGTACATGACTAACTGGATTCGACTTACCATCATAGGGTGTAAACTTTGGCGGTGTGAATTTTATTGGAGGTCGGCAGGCCTCAAATTTCTTTGTATAGTGTGTGGACGCGATCTAATCAAGGGCTCTCCTAGCTATGTCATGGGCCGTCCATCCTGTACGATGCTTATCCATACTGTCAAGCTGCTCCTTTAATTATCAGTCACAGTCCTTCTGTTCTAGATCGACTCTATCGAATCTTTTATGGGTGGAGTCCAATTCCTCCCAAGTTGTCGATCTTCCTCTCTGTTCTTGTAGCGTTTAGTGCTGGAGGCATGGCTTACAGTCAAACGTGTGGTAGGGGGACTCGTGCTTCTGGAATTCATCCTCTTTCTTCCACGGCAATCTAGCGATCTTCTGCCGACTTGTCCATCCCTTCTAGCAATCGTCCATCTCATAGCTTCGACCTGAGACTTGAGGTGAGCTATCTCTTCGTCTCGATGTCGGAGTTCTTATTCGGCTGCTCAGGGTGTAATATTACTAGGCAAGCGCCCGTTGGGGGGTAAGGTAAGGGATTCAAGTTCCTATAATCGCTCCTTCAGCAGTTAGGATTTCTGATATATTGCGGGGCCCGTCGTAGTTCCTCTCGTCTTCCCTGACGGTTATCAACAGAAACTCATATCTATGATCTTATCGATTGTCCTCCATGACTTTGAGTTGCACCCTCTCAGCGATATGACAAGTGAGTGTCCTTGTTATTGGGAACATCTCGGCTATCTTCAGTCTCCCTACTGCTGGGCTTAACTCATCCTCTAAGAAAGCTAGTACTCATCGTTGCTAGATCTTTCCACAGATGCCGCCAATTGTAAGTAAAATTTTTAGGAAAGTCTGATTTAATGCACGAACCAAATTAACGAGCACGAACTACCTGCAAGAGAAGACGACAATAAGAATGCGTCGACCCTCTTTGGGTCGAAGGCACTCAATGATTAAGTTAGCAAGTTTAATCACAATGAATCGAATAAAATATTGATAGCTAGAACTCAAGTGAATATACCTTGTCTCTTTAGTGCAAGGGGTATTTATATTTTTTCGAATGCCATATTCCCTTTAGGAATTGTAATCAATCTCTTACTAGGAGTCTCCCCTTTTGGGGTGATTTACAACCTATTGGACTTATATTTCAGTGTCCTAGTCCATTTAAGAATGAGACTTGTGTCTGCCGAACTCATTAGTCCTTATAATACTTGTGGACTTATAATTCTTGAATCAATCCTCTCAGGCCCTGGCCCAGGGTCAACACAAGCCTGGACTATCAGATTGGCAGTCTTAAGCCGACCTTCCTGGGCTAATCACCCTTTGTTTTGGGCTTGGCTCTCATGGGGTCCACAATATATATTTTGTTGCATTAATGACTAATTATGTTTTTTATGTCAATGTAAAATTACAATTTTTATTTTTTGTCTTGGTGTAAAAGTTTCTTCAATTGTTCAGATTGTAGCACTTAGTAGAGTGATGAAGAAGCTCCTATGACCCTCCTAGTTTGAGACCTCTGCAACATTGAACATTAGGAAGCCAAATTATGAACCATTCTTAATCAAGTTTTGCAGGCAAACCTTTCTGGGATAGACGGTAGCTGTTTTTATTTGGTTTTTTTGGATTTCGTCAGAGCAAGGTACAATAGACAACTTTTTTATTTGTTGTAGTTGCCTTAACAAGAAGACAATTTCTGTTTTATATCATCTATTGCTATGTTACAAATTAACATGACTCTTCTAAAATGTTTGAATTACTCAACACTTGATTGAGGAAATGAGTATAAATACGTGTCTGATATATATATATATATTTATATAAAATTCTCATATTATGTATAAAATATTTTATAGTATCTTGCAAATGCTATTTTTATTACAAAAAATAAAAAGTGCATGGAAGAAAAATATGAATATTTTATTGTGTTCCTATGTCCTTGGATTCTGCTCTTAAACACATATTTTCTTCCAACACTCATATCTGAGTCTATATAACATAAATCTAATGCTATATACTTAATGTATTAATTTTAGTTTACGTGACTGATTCAGGCTTTTACCACTCTGCCATCCTAAACACACACGACCTAAGAGGGGGAGAAAAACTATGGGAGCTGGCAAAGAGAACTTACACGGCCTTTGCAAATGCGAAGAAGAACAACAAGCATTTCTCAGACATGTCAGACATCACCTTCCTCATGTGCAAGGCCATCGACAACCCCGGTTTGACTCCATCTTCGTCCTTGAGGACCTCCTTGATCTCTGTTTGGGAGGACCCCGCAATCGACCGTTCTAGCGAAATCCACGAAGCGATGGGGCTGCAGGATTACATAGGCTGCGCTTCGGCTCATGGAGTCGGCCCGTCGATTGCTGTGTTTGACACGATACGCGACGGACAATTGGATTGCGCATGCGTTTATCCGTCGCCATTGCATTCGAGAGAGCAGATGCAAGAACTGGTTGATGATATGAAGAGGGTTCTTGGGGATGCTAGTTTGTGTGTGGAGAATGAAAGCTAATTTTTTCTTTTTTTCATGAGCTTTTGGTGGTGGATAGGCTGTCTAATGGGATACCACCCTTACATTTCCCATAAAATAAGTTTAACTCAAATGCTTTCTCACTGGGGCACAAAATGCTTCCTGCTTGATTCCTTGTAGAGCTTGCCGTGGCTCATTGCCCCGTCCAAATTCGCTCATCATTTATAGGATTTAAAATTTTTTTAAGCCCGATTAGATGAATGTGTAGACTTGAAATTTGTGTTTGAAGCTCGGCTTGACCTAAAATATATATAAAATAAAATATTTTTATATATTAATAAATTCATGTATTGAGATTTTATATTTTTTTAATATATTTTTGAAGAAAAAATGTTTATTCAAAGTATTTTTACGTTACATGGGTGGCTTGGACGAGCTTGAGAATCATAGGTTTTATTTTGAACAAGCGCTAAAAGAAAATTTTAGTATAGGCCTGGTTTAACCAACGTACATCCTAAGAGGTGGCCATTGATCTAATGGCCAGCTTGGCCCATCCATCATATATAGGTTGAAAATTTTTTTAGACTCAATTAGATTAATGGGCATGCTTGGAAATTGTATTTGAGGCCTAGTATAACTGGCCCAAAATATATATAAAATACTATATATTTTTATTTTATATATTTATGTATTTAGATTTTATATTATTTAATATTATTTTTTTTAAAAAAATATTTATAAATTTTTTTTTAGATTAAATGAGTGACCTTGTAAATCTAGTTTTTATTTTAGGAAGGCTTAGGATTTCATTTTAGGCCAGACGAATTTTTTTTTTAATATAAGCCTGGCTTGGCCGATGTCCACCCTTAATTCCTGACATCTCAATACCTGTTTCCATGATATTTTTAGACTAAATTTTACGTTTTCATTTCTGGTTAGTGAATTTGTGGAGGAAAAGAGAAATGAAATTACTTGTAAATATTAATTTCTATGTGTAACTAAACAAAAAAATAATCATATATTTTTTTGGACAAATATCTATTCTTTTTCTTTTCATTTTTCTAACCAAATAAACCTCTGTTTATTTTCTTGTTTGCATTTTTTCTTTAACTACATTTACTACATGCCACATGGTTAATTAAAATTCGTAAGTCCGTAATACTTTGATTAAAAGCTCTCATAGACCATATATAGTACTTTAGTACACCAGTTGATGATAATTCGCTTTTTACCTAATAGTTTCTTCATATCATTAGTAATTTAGTTGACAAGAATTTAACTATTTTTTTCATATAAAGTCTATGAGAATCCGAATCCCAATCTCGCTCATTATGTCGCACGCATGAAAAATCAATTTGGCCTACTTATTCAAAACGAAATGAAACTACCAAAATAAATGAAAATCTCATTCCCACACCTTCCCATTAATGGAAAATCTCACTTTGTTGGATTATTCAAGAATAAAATTAAAAGTCGAGCCTGTAATTTTTAAAATCGTGTTAGCTTCATAAATATTATTTTTAATTATGTTAAGTACTTGAATGACCTTTCTGTGCAAAGTGTGGGGTTCACACTTTTTTCACAAAATTTTAATACGTATTCATGTATGATTAACATATACCTACATACATATTAATATTTGTCATTAATGAAATAGAGATTTTCATTCAACGAGAATCTTTTATTTAGATAATATGTTTGAACGTGAGTCTTTTACTTCAAAACAAATACCTATCATAATAATTTTTAATTTTTAATTTTAAAAATACTATTGGCACATCAATCTAGTAAGAGTTTCTGTAAAAAAAATTTATTTGAAAATGCTATTCTTTCAAAAAACTTGTATAAAAAATTCTACCAGAATGATGTGATAATGATATTTTTTAAATTATGAACTAAAATAATGGATACTTTATTTAAAAATGAAAGAATCACAAACAGTTAAATTATTTTTGTACTTAAATTCTGGACAGAACTTGTGTAAGTATAGCATTAATTTTTATTTTTTTTGGATAAGAATAGCATTTTTCGAATCTAAATGCGTAAATAAGAGCCTCAATTAAATTGGTCCAATTAGCGTTTGCGGCGTCTGGATGAGTTGTTGACTTGACTGGGGTGTGACAATAGTTCATTTCATCTGGTCCTGTAACCACTGACTAGCCATTGTTTTTCTATATCCTGCCACTTGGTGTGAAGATTTGATGACTTGTTAATATTCAAACTTTGTCTATTAATTTGAGTCCAAAACATCGTCTACTCGCATGTACTGAAGTGAGGAAGATGCTATTATTATTGAATTCTTATACAGGATATTCTACCGTAATTAATAGATTTTTCGTTACGAATTCACAAATCATTTTAATGAATATTTTGGTTTGAAATAAAAAAAAAACAATGTAAAAAATAACAAAACTTTTATATCATTACTCATTTAGCGGATGGTTTTGTTTGTATATCATCACTCAATGACTAATAGCACTAAAAACTACTAGGAAAATACTTTTATTCCAAATAATTTATATAAAAAAATATCACTATAATAATGTGGTGATAATATTTCTGTAAATGAAAGAAAAAACTTTTTTTGTTTAATTAGAGAAACACTTTTATTTAATCACATCATTTTGTATAATATCTATATATGAATTTCTTGACAGTATAACGTAACCCAAACGACTTTGGTAAACAATCAGGAAGTTTTCTTGAAAGCTCAATTGAGAGAGAGAGAGAGAGAGAGGAAGAAAAAAAAAAAAAAAAGAAGAAGAAGAAACACAACACAAAAAACCAAACAAGAAAAAAAAGGCTCTCATCAATTTGATCAAAATTAAACTTGCCCACCCAGTTTGGTGGATCATTGAACTATGTACACAATACAAGCATGTTCTACTGTATTTGAAGGAATCATAATCTCACACTTAAAGATCATAAGACCTTGTAAGATTTACTTCTCTCTTTCTCTCTCTAGCTAGATAAACTCTTCAACCAATTTTCCAAAATCAAACATCCCATGGCAGCATTCAACAGCACTCACCACCTCTCTAAAAGCAGTTACACTGCAAGGAACCACCAGCCCATTGCTCTGCTCAAAACCGAACTCATTGTAGGCCTTCTCCAACAACATCTTGAATAGAGGGTGAGACAGGTACCCCGTCGGCACCACAAACCGCCTCCGCTCCTCTCCGACGTAGATTGCCAAAAACCCGACCGGCGTCGTGGCTGCAGCCGACCCTTCCTCGCAATATTCCCTTAACAAACATTCATATTGCGATGCCGACTCACGTTCAACTCCTCCACCCATAACCTTCACTTTTTTAACTAGTTTCTTGACAGAACCCATCTTCTTTCCCAGCATGTTTTATCTAGAGAGAGATAGAGAGAGAGAAGAGTGAGAGGGGAAGTGGTTTCTTGACTAGTGCAATGAGGGAGGAAGAGGGGTAGGGGTGGGTGGGGGTGGATTTGTAATGTGGGTTAAGAGGAGGAATGTCTCAAACGGGACATCTTTTTTATTTTAAAAATAATTGAGAACCTATGATTGTGGTGGGGTTGTAGGATTTGTCTTTCATGTTACTTTGACTTATCAATAGTTTATAGCAATAACAAATCACACTAATTACCCTTAAACACATGTACCTTAGATTGGGCGGCACCATATATGATATACCAAAGGCAGATACTATTGTTTCAAAAAATTTGTCAAAAAGTCTGCTTAGAATGCAGTGACAATGATATTTTTATAATTAAGAGTTATTAAGTGAAAACTTATTATCCAATCACATCAATTTATAATGATACATTTTATACGGTTTTTTTTTTTTATGTATAGCATCCCTTTATACTAAATGATAAGGCTTCCAATTAACTACAATGAGTGGTTTAGCGGTCAACTCATCCGTATATTGAGTATAATGTTTTAAGCTCAATCTCTTATCATGCCCCTTGTGTTCAACCATCATGCATTAACTTGATAAAGTAGTTGGCTGAAAGCATGAACAACCTGTAACAAAAAACAAAAAAGAAATAAGGCTTCCCATTCCATGGTTAGTGGCACTACAAGAGGATGATAACCCTAGAGTGCTGCCTAATTATCCAGTGGATGGCAAAGATCTAGAGTTGCTATTACTAAATCATGTATGAAAAGAAAAAATAAATTATAATCCATATATAATGAAGAAATGCCACTCAATTATAGATTTCAAATAACTGATTACGTGTGAGCCAAATGTATTATACTGCTTTCAAATAAGAAAATTGGTTAGCTAGGGATGAGTGTAGGTGTGGGAATCAAATACCAACGACCGTTCATACTGTAGTGGTTTTACTATACGTATATGCACAAGTAAGAAAGAAGAATCAAATACCCAATGCTTATATTATAAATATCTAACCTTTTTGGGAGGTGGAATCTGAATATTTAGTAATCTTTTAGTTAGAAAGAAACATATGGTTTGTTATAACGGTTCTATAATTGAGTCAAGTACTATATTTTAAGGCTTAGCTTCCCTCTCTAAACTCTACCAAAAAGAAGAGAATCAAGGGTACCCTAACTTAAACGAGAGAAAATACACCCACCTCTCTCAATAAACCCTAGGAAGAGAGAATCCTCAACACCCACCTCTCAATATCAATATATACGTATATATATAGATGTAGAGAGAGAGAGAGAGAGAGGTGCGTTTGGTGGACGGCTGAAAATGATGGACAACATGATGAAGAAAGTGGGAAGCTTGTAGTTTATCATGTAGCACTTATCTCTTGGGCTTGGGTGATAACAATTGTCAATCCACCAACTTCAGTTTTTGTGACCCATAACGTGCGTGGAGGAGAGATGAAAATTTCTGGCCAAAATATTTGGAAAGTAGTAAGCAAGGGTGGCACTTGTCAGTTGTCATCACATGTATATAAATATATATACAGAGAGAGAGAGAGAGAGTATATCTACGTGGGTAGGCAAAAATGGAATAGTTGACATGAGAATGACTCCATTTACAACTGGACATGGCACTTGGAGCTTGCTGCACCAATGCACAAATTAAAATACATTAAAAAAACATGATGAGACTAGAGGAGTACTTACCGTAATAATGAATCTGGTATCAGTATAAAAATAATGATACATACCGTATCAATCTTCATTCGGTATAAATAAATAGTGATATTATACCAGTTAAGGTACCAATCAATATAGGCCAATATCGAATAATATCAACGATATCGTTCAAAATTGGTGATACCAGGAATACCGAACGGTATCGGTTTTGTTTAATTTATTTTAAAATAATTTAATTTTTATTCTCTTTTGATAGTAATTGTCAATTAAAATTTATTTTAAACATATACTAGATAATAATATGTCTTTTAAATATTTTTAATTATATATTTGGGTTGGATAACACGTTTACATTATATTAAAATTTTTGACATTTTAAATATATATATTTTTATTGCATATAATATTTAAAATAATAAATTCAAAACGATACCAGATATTATACTAATACTAATACTAATATGTATCGTATCAATAATAAAAATAATATTTTAACTGATGCGAGATTAATAACTATAATATTTGGGTTAGAAAAGAGTCATGAGTCATGACCCACAATCCAAACGTCCCTATTAGGTCTCTTTCATGCCTCAAGACTCGGTTGTACAGAGAAGTACATCTATAATATATTCATATAGTATACGTGTATATATAAACGTGTATAATTGTGTGTTGGGGCCGTTTGTACAGGAAATTGTACCTCATTTCACGCCAGGATTCTTGGAAAATTCTTCACGTGCTTGGAAAAATTAATGGAACCTTCGAGTCCATAGTCCCAATCAGATTTCAATATTTTTAGCTTGTGGGGTACCCTTTTAGATGACCATTTTGCATGTATTTCTTTTCTTTAAGAGACGAGCGAGCTTGGAATACCCAAGAACTCTCGTCTTGGGGGTGAAGCGGTGAATGTGCTTCCCGCTTTCCTTTTAAAAAATTTTTTTGCTATACAATTAGAGTATTCAGGAAACTTACATTCACCTCAATTAATTTGTCTCTATCAAATTATGGTTTGTATCCCTTCTTTTAATGCATTTATTGTGTGAATTCAAACATGTCGCCCTCTACCAATTTGCAACCAAACTTTTGCTTGGAGGGTGATATTTGGGATTCAAAAAAATAATAGTGCTAATAAAATAGATAAATTAATAAATAAAGGTTGTTTAGTAGTTTAAATGTGCTAAAGGAAGGATGGTAAATGAGTCTTAGGAGCCTAGCCCTTGGGATTTCTCCCCCTCCATTAGTGGTAGCCTGGGAGGAAAAAAAGTCCACTAATTAGGTAGTACGATGTTGTTTGGTACTCATACATATCAGATTTTACTATGTGTTGTTTACTACATTAAAAATATCTTTATTAATTACAAATTCATATTGCCGAAGTAATAAAACACTCATGTGGATGAAATTTTTCGTGTGCCCTGATCCGCACAACGAACCTCGAAGATGAACACCCAAGAGTCTACAAAAACAGAAAAGGGTGAGAATGCGTCGACCTCTTTGAGGTTGAAGGCACTCCGAAGATTAAATCAGACAAGCTTAATAAAAGATATTTGAAAGAAAGAAATCTATTCTAGTTCTCAGTAATGTGTACCTTGTTCTTCTTCATTTTGTCTTATTTATAAGCCTTCGTAGGTCTTACTCCTTCTTGGAGTTGCTCTTTTAATCCCTTTAAACTCGGGATTAACCTTCTTTTAGTCTGTGGTAGGATTGAACCAATTCCCTTGAGTCATTTCCTTGGTCAGACTGGGTTTCTTTACCCTTTGGGCCTTTTTTTGGCTCTTGAGATCATCCCTATAGGTGCTGGGGCTATGTCTAATAGGTCGGGCCTAGCCTTAATGGCAGGCCTAATTGCTTTAACGTATACCAGGCCTATTTTTATATAGGTCGGGCCCACCGTTCTTAATGGGCCTATTTGGTCTCTAGGGAATACAAACCTTTATGCCCACAATTGCCCTTAGCCCTTATTTCCTATTTGGTCAATCAAGGGATAAGGGCTGTGTTTGCTAGCTGTGGGGCTCTTTTCCTCTTCAGACCTGATTAGGTCGTGGTTTTGCCGTCTAAGGGCGCGTGTGACATGCATTGCTTTTTGATTGGTTTTGGTAACTGGAGAGACATAGAAGCATTAAATGCCGATGCAACCTTTTAACAGAGGTGCAATGATGAAGCCGTTATAAGCACTGCATTTTTTACTACTCGGCAGTCTACGGTTCGTCCAGACTTGTACTCAATTCAATATGGACGTATTCCAATCAAAATCAACTCTCTAAGTCTAATCCCGTCTATTCATTGCTTCGCGGGCCTCCCAGGCCCAAACAGAGGTAAAATGATCAAAATATCCTTAAAGGCATTATCCTTTCCATATTCTAAACCAGACACGTCTTTCTAAAGATGATAAGTCCCCTTTCTAATTTAAAATCAGGTATGTCTTTTCGAAGACGGTAAGTCCCCTTTCCAATTCCAAATCAGGCACGTCTTTCCGAAGACGGTAAGTCCCCTTTCCAATTCTAAATCACGCGCGTCTTTCCGAAAACGGTAAGGCCCCTTTCTAATTCCAAATCAGGCACGTTTTTCTGAAAACGGTAAGTCCCCTTTCCAATTCCAAATCAGGCTCGTCTTTCCAAAAACGGTAAGTCCCCTTTCTAATTCCAAATCAGGCGCGTCTTTTCGAAGACGATAAGTCCCCTTTCCAATTCCAAATCAGGCACGTCTTTCCAAAGATGGTAAGTCCCCTTTCCAATTCTAAATCAAGCACGTCTTTCCGAAGACGGTAAGTCCAATTCCAAATCAGGCACGTCTTTCCGAAGACAGTAAGTCCCCTTTCAACCTATTGACCGGGATGAGACCCCAAGTCCCCTAGATGGTAGAACGGTCCACCTTTGGAGCCTGCTAGCCAGCCAATACAGAAATGTCCGTTTCGGCACGCCTTTCAAGAAAGTTGACTTCTCAGGCGCTAAGTCCCTTTAGCAGCTTCCCGAGATCAGGTAGTCTCGGGAATGATCGCAAACTGTCATAGTAGCGAAAGTACTCACAAACATCGCAATCGTCAGAGTAGCGGAAATACTCACAAACAGGTCGATATAGGGAATTGCCAACAAACCCTTGTATCACAAGACCACCGTTAGAGTGACGAAAACACTCAAAACCCAGGTCAACACCAGTGCCTGCTAATCCACTTCGGTGAAAAATGACCAAACTGCCCCTAAGGCCATTTTTTGGCACGTCTCTCGAGAACACACCTGAGTCCTCAGAATGGTAAGTCCACCCCTTCCAAGATCGTCTTAGAGACGATCCAGCATGATTAGGTGCCTTCTAGTCAGTTTCGGGCTAGTTTCGAGACTTTCTGGTCAAGATGACCATTTTGCCCCTAAGCATCCGAACGCCCCAAGGACCACACCGGCTCTGAGTATCAAACCGGTAACCTCTCGAGAATGTTTCTTATGGTGTTCTCAACCTTCTATTATCTTTCCGAATCATTCTGAGTCAGTTCCGGTAAACCCGGTCTACAATGACCGTTTTGCCCCTGATTAGCCGGTCGCCTTTTCTAGCCACACCAGCTCTGGATATCAAACCGGGAACCTCCGAGAATACTTTTTATAGTATTCCCGACCTTCCTTTATGTTTTCGGATCATTCCGAGTCAATTCCGGTAAACCCGGTGAAAAATGACCGTTTTGCCTCTGGTGAGTTGGTCACCTTTTCTGACCACACCGGTTTTGGTTATCAAGTCGGTAGCCTTTGGGAACATTCTAAATAATGTTTCTAAATCTCGAGTCTTCTTCCGGGACATTCCGAGTCCGTTCCAGCAACTTTTCGGTCCAGTTGACCGTTTTGCCCCTAATGGCTCGGTCAATCTTTCCGACAAATCTTGTCAGCCTTTTTCAAGTCCATTACCTTCGGGACTCTATTCTAAGGGTTCCTACTCTTTTTGGCCTTCTGGGCCCTTCCCGGTCCCTTAAGTCCTTCCCAAGCTTTCCGGAGTCACTTCTAGTGAAGCCAGACTAAAAATTGCATGGTAGTCACTAGTGCAGGCGCCCAAATCTTCTTAAGATACGTTGCTTGCCGACCTTAAAACTTTCCTAACTGGCTGGCGCCACTAGTAGTGGCGCCAAGCAAATATTTGGCCTGGCGCCACTCCTAGTGGCGCCAGAAGCATTTTTGTCCTGACGCCACTACAATAGGCACCATGTCATTCCCTTGTCTATAAATACAGAGTATCCTCCAGCATGAAAGAGGTTCACAAACTCAGTCTAAAAATCCTACTTTTCGATATACAGAGCTCGTAGCCTCTCTAAACCCTAGTCTCTTTAGGTTTTCCAAACCCTAACCTCCATACACAAACCCTAGCCTCCTATACATTCACATACACTTCTATACACTCATACACTAGTCTCCAAAGCCTCCTTTGAAGACTTGAAGAGCTGCAATCTGAAGCTTTGAAGATTGAAGACAAACTCTTGAAGATTGAAGTGAAGACCGAAGCAAAGTAAGAAAAACAAAGCAAGAAAAGCAAAGCGCGCAAAGCTAAGTAAAAATAAAAGACACAAGGTAGGCTTTCTTTTTACGTTTCTGCACTTCCCCCTCTCTCTTCTCCCTCCTAACCTACTTGGATTTTCTTCTATTTTAATCCCCCATCTTTTTTCTCCCTTTCTTGTATGCTTGAAACAAGGAAATTTTGGGTCTATGTGTAGGGTTAGGCTATTGAAAAGTCACCGTGTCGGGGACTTTCTTTTAGTCTAATCGGAGACCACTTAGGTTCGGCCTCCTTGATTATGTGGTGAAACCTTTAACCTTGTATGTTCACGACCCTCTTTACATTGTGCATATCTTGATCTTGCATTCTTCCAAAGTTCGTTTTCAAAGCTTGCATTAACATCGTTTTCAAAATTGCATCAAAATCTTCTTTTTCAAAACCACAATCCTAAGGTGGTTCTAGCCTTTTCATGGCTAGGATTACTTTAGGAAAGTGTTACATTTAAAGTGACCAATATGGTTCATATTTTCAAAACATTGTTGTTTTCAAAACCGCTATCTTAAAGTGGTTCTAACCTTCTTATGGTTAGAATTGCTTTAGAAAAGTGAGATATTTTATATACTTTCTAAAAACTCTTCTCTCCAATCTCCTTCTTCAAATCCCTTTCCAAAACTGTTTTTCAAAAACTCTCTCCAAAAATCTATTTTCAAAACTTTCTTTTCAACACCTTTCCAAAACACCCTCGTCAAAATTCCTTTCCTAAAAACACTCCTTAAGTTTCCTTCTTAGAAAATTCTCTCCAATCTCCTTTCCAAAATTGTTTTTCAAAAACTCCTTTTCAACATTTTCTTCCCAAAAATCTCTTTCTAAAAACTCCTCACTAGGATTTCTTTTAAAAAACTCTCTTTTCAAAATTCACTTTCTACAAACTCCTCTCTAGGATTTCCTTTCAAAAAATCCCTTTTTTTCCAAAAAACCCACTTTCCAAAAACTCTTTCCTTAGAGTCCAAGTTAAATCCTAGAACCCACGTTTAGAAAACCCTAATTTTCCTTTCCAAAAGCATGATTTTCAATCCCTTATTTTGGCCTCAAAACCTAGGTTTCCAAAACCTTTTGTTTTCCACATCAAACCTATACATATATATTTTCCAAAACCTATTTTCTACATCAAAACTATAGTCTTCCCAAAACTAGAATTTTCAAAACTACATCTTTTCCAAATTCATCCAATCTTCCCTTTAGGAAACCAAACCCAATCTCCCCTTTAGGAAACTAGATTTTATCCTCCGTTTTTGGAAACAAAATCAAAACATCCCTTTTTAGAAACAAAATCCAATCCTTTATTTTAGGAAATAGGAATCTCAATCCTTCCAAACCCAAATCTTTCCTAATTCAAACTCCTTCCTAATTTAGTGCTTTCCTAAACCTTAGGTTTCCTAAACTTAAACTTTTAAATATTTCCTTAAACTTTAAGCTTTCAAACCTTTCTTAATTCCATCCCTTTCCAAATCTTAACTTTAAAAATCTAAGTTTTCAAACCTTTCTTAAACTCAAAACCTTTCCTAATTTCAAGAATTTCTAAAACTCAAACTTTGAATCTTTCTAAAATTCTAAACTTCTCTAAACTTTCAATCTTTCCAAATCTAAAACTTTCTAAATTCAAAACTTTCTAAATTCTAAACTTTCCAACTTTCAAAACTTCTCTGTTTCAAAACATTCTAAATTCAAAACTTTCCAATGTCAAAACTTTCTTAAAACAAAATATTTCCTATTTCAAAACTTTCTTAATCCAACATTTTCCTAATTCGGAAACTTTCCTAATTTGAAAACTTTTCTAAAATGAAACTTTCCTGATCCGAACCTTTCCTAATTCGAACCCTTTCTAAATCCAATTTTTCCTAATCTTCCAAGTTCAACACTCCAGTTGAATCTTTCCTAAGTCTTAAGTCTTTCTTAAGTCTAGGTTTCCTAAAACCAAGCTTTCCAAAATCAAATCTTTTCAATCAAAGTTCAATCTCTCAATTTTCCAATCCAAATTCCAATTCAATCTCCCTTTTCATATCAAACCTTCTATTTTCTATCAGACTCTTATCCAAACTACGACTGACCTGATTTCTCAAAAAGGATACGTAGGCAACCCTTATGGGTGCGGTCACAACTTTTTTCAAGTCTCCAATTTCCTAATCCCTTCCGAGTTTCCAATTCCAAATTTCTATTTCCAAATCTTTATTTTCAATTTCTAAAACTTTCTAATCTATCTTTTCAAATCCCTTTTTCTAAAATCAAATCAATTTCTTTTCAAATCTATTTTTCAACTCTCTTTTTCTATTGCATTTACATATCATGCATCATTCTTTTCAAAATTGTTTTCTAAAGTGGATAGGATTGAACATTTGTTAGTTGAAGACTCTTATAGGTGAATCTAGGGTAAATAGACATGTAGGTATCGCAAGGGCAGGGTAGGGTGATGGCTTAGTGCGTCTTCCCTACACATAACTAACCTCCGAACATAGAATCACTGCTTTCGAAAGACCAAAATGGAGTTTATTTTCAAAAAATGGCTTAAATGTTTTCCAAAAGTTGCTAAACAACCTCTTTTCTTAAAAACCCTCTCTTGAGGTAGTATTTTAAAAATCATTTTTTAAAAACCCTAAGAGTAGTCTTCGGATTGTGCTTAGTTTTTAGGTGACCTAACTTACCTTAATCAAGTTAGGTGGCGACTCCAAATTTTTTCCAAAAGCCCTTTATTCAAATATATTTTCAATTCAAACCTAGTCGCACTTATTTTTCTAGGAGGGTGAGTTCTAACGAGAGAATACAGTGTTTTTTCCGCTTGTGTGTGTATTCCTTAAGTGCGAAAAATCTGGGCGCTACAACCGTTCATCGTTCTTCCAAATGGTGGCGACCTTATGTATAAAAGCAGATCCTTTTGGTTCTTTGCCTCTCCTTTGGCTGAGAAGATAGCCATTTGTTCTTTCCTGAGAGTGTGTTGATAAAATTCTGTAAGTCTTCCTTCTTTTTTCCAGATTCTTCTTTTTCTTCTCACTTTGCTTCCGACCTTTTCATCTAGGTTTATGGTGGTTCGTTTAAAAAATATGTTGGGCTCTCCAATGGCCATCGTTGCTTCTAAGGAGAGATATCAATTCCCAACAGGTGTAGATTTTAGGTTGGCCACCGATAGGGATAATGGTTTAGAGGAGTTCGATAATGGGATGCCATTTCCCTTAATTGCCATAATCGAGGGTGAAGTTAGGTTCCTTTTGCACCCATGGTTGCTTAGGATCCTTTCTTATTATAGCTTATGCCTAGCCCAACTTGCCTCCAATTCCTTTCGAATAATCAAAAGTATAGTAGAGTTTAACCGTGTCCTCAACATCAACATAGGCTTAGAAGAGTTCAAGTACTGCTAAATTCTTTGCCTTGTGAGCAACTATAATGTAAAGTACTTTTAGGACAAAGGAACAAATTTGGCAACTTGTTCACATCCTTCCCGATGTTGGGACAGGTGTAGATGAAATAATGGCTATAGTTTTTGGGAACTAGGAATATGGGGACACCTCTGAGGGTGGCCGATCTTTATGGAGGTGTCCCAATTGTCATGGCAATCCAGGTCTCTAGTTGTTCTTTTTTTAACTTTTCCTAACTTTTGCTTATTGTCCCTGTCTGCTAACTTCTCCATTTCTTAACGTTTCAACAACTCATACGAAGGTGCCAAAGAAGTATGAGAAGATCGAGGTGAATTTGGAGCTCCTGAAAACTGTTTAGGCCTTCAAGGGTGAAGGTCTTTAGTGTGGCATTAGTTGGGATACCCTTATCCTGCTTCGCTACCCCCTTCATTGCAAGTCATTCACTGCGCATGAATGGGTTCTCTTGACATGATAGCGAGGCTCAAGCTGCAGAAGATGAAGAGGAGATCCTAGAGGTGATCCTTATTCATTTGTGCTCTAAGCAAGTCGGGTGACCATAACAGCCGTTAGTGATACTTCTACTTATGTATCAATTCATCATTTTTGTTCTGCTAGTAATTTTTTACTTTGCTCTGCTCTAGTTCCTACTTTGGGGGGGGGGGGGGGGGGAGGAGACTCTGCCTCAAGTTTAGTGACCGTCTCAAATCGCCGATGCCAGCCTCAAGTGGTATATCTAAGTAAAGAATTTGAAGAAAAAGATTATGAGATGAGGACAAGGAGCCTAGTGGAAATCCTTGCCAAGAGGTGCCCCTGTGAAGCAACAATTTGAAGTGGTCCAAAGCCAAGTACCTCTGGTAGACAAGTCAGCAGAAAAGAAATGCGCCATGGACCCACCTCCTGAATCTCCTCAAGTTAGGAAGGTTTGGTCCATTGGGTAAGGGGGAGGCAATTTTGGTGCCATCAGCGCTTTGATGCTGTTCAAGCCATCGTGCTCAAACCCTGCATCAGGCATGGTCTAGTAACCTCCTTCCTCTAGTTCTTACTTCGGGGCGAGACTCTGCCTCAAGTTTAGGGACCATCTCAGATCGCCACCACTACCACCCTTCAAGTGGTATATCTAAGTGAAGAATCTAAAGAAGAAGATTCTAAGATGAGGACAAGGAGCTTGGTGGAAAGCCTTACCAAGAGAAGGGCAGAGGGGTCCTGACCTCCTCCTGCCCCTGTAACGTAACATCTTGACAGGTTAGCTATGGACCCACCTCCTGAATCTCCTCGAGCCAAGAGGACTCGGTCAGTTGGGCCAGGTAGAGGTAGTTCTGGTGCCAATTAGTGCTTTGACGCTATTCCGGTGATCGTGTTCAAACCCTGCGTCAGGTAGCGTCCAGTAACCTCCTTAGATTCTACTTTGAAGGACGTTAATATGGCGGTGGCTCTGGCTCAGAGCATTGTCCTTGTTGACTTACACCAAACAGCATCTTCATAAAGATCCTCAAATGATCCCAAGAGTAGGATGGCAAAGCAATATAAACTTGGTGAAGTCTAGGGTTGAGTCCTTAGGAAAATTTGACAAAGATGATAAAAAGGCTCTCAAAAAGCACATAACAACTGAACTACTTCTAAAAAGAACCGAAAAATCTTTACTTTTGAAGGTGTTTGTTATAATTCAAACTAAACTATGAAAACTGTTTTAAATCAAATAAAGAAAGTCTCAAAACTAATTATTCCAATCAATGGCTTCACCGGGAATTCCAAAGGAGGGTTTAATAACTCAAATCATTTACTGCGTCGTGAGTCTTTAATTAGAAAGATTTAGCAATAAAAACATTTATTCTTTAACAATCAAATCTAGAATAAATCATGTTTAGAATCAAAGATGTATACCATCGACTTGTGCAATAAGTATACCAAACTAGGGTTTGTACATGAACATTATCAAGCATAATCAAACATCTAGATTTTCATAAATATCTAGGGTTTTGATCCCAAAGAATTAAGAAGAAGAAGAAGATTTAACATTGAAAACCAATTCGCCGCCATTGTGTTGACTCTACGCCTTGACTTTGATGATAATTAAACCTTGTGTTAGTTTACTAATGCATTTAATTAGTGTGCAGATTAATAAGGATTATAATTTAGACTTATATCTTGACTTAAAGTCTAATTTATATCAAAATGGATGCACAATATTTACAAGTTCAAACGATGCAACAAAACAGAGCAATTGCACCTATTCAAACTTCAAATAGATGATTTGCATTAGAAAAGATTGAAGGTGCTCAAAGGAAGATTTCGTTAAGTGCGAAAAGGTTTAATTAAGATGACTTAAATTCAAAGAGATTAAAGGTGTTCAAAAAAAGAATGCATCATGATTGCAAAGTCTTTATAAAGAATTCAAAAGAAAACTTAATTAGGGTTGTGAAGATTCAAGAAAGTTGATATGCATTGAGAGTGCTCAACAGTAGATTTCATCAAGTTTCTAAAGACTTAATGAAGTTGACTTGAACTCAAAGAGATTGAAGGTGATTTGAACTCAAAGAGATTGAAGGTGATTCAAAAGAAGAATTCATCATGTGTGCAAGGACTCCTTGAAGAATCTAAGAGAAGATTTAGAAGAAACCAAATTGAATTCAATCTAAATTAAATTAAAGACATTCTTGTATAATCTCATTGGATTGAAGACTTTGAAATATCATCATACCCCAAAGGGAAGACTCCTTGAAGATCTTAAGTGTTTTTTAAGAACATCCCCAGATTATTTGAAGCTAAACTGATCAAGGAAAGCATGAAGGACATTTTTTAGGTGATGTGTCGACACATGGGTTTGATGTGTCGTCACATGGAGACAGTAGACAAAATCTGAAGAATGTAGACTTGAAGTGTCGACACATGGAAGTCAAGTGTCGATCCTTGGGGACTAACGACTATATTTTTAAATGTTATATTGAACTAGGCGCGCATTTAATGAAGCTCCAACAACTTCCAACGGGTGAAATCAATTTAGGGCTTTATATATAAGCCTCCAAATGCATTTATGGATAAGAGATACAACATTCACAGATTGATTGAGCTGAAAATTTTAAAAATTCTCTTTGGCTTCAAGTTGACAGTTAGTGAGCTATTCAATTCCTATTTACTCTATAAAGAGAGTTTGTATTTCATTTGTATATCTTTCATATACTTGTAAGTGAGAGTTGGAGTGTTCTCTTGAGAAAGAAAAACACTTGTAAGTTGAAGTGAATCTTGGACAAAATCACTTGGTGGCTGGAAGAACTTGAAAAGGAGTTTTTATGTAAAACTGAGCTGAGCACTTTGGAAATTAGCATCTACTTTATAATTGGAGATTGCATAGTGGAAAAAGACTTCAAGGGAATCTTGGGGTGAGGACGTAGACCACAAATTGTGGTTGAACCTCAGTAATTCTTGTTGTGTTTTCTTGTGCTCTGTTTTCATTTCCTTATTGTCTATATTACATTGCATACATCTTGAATTACTATTCCATTGATTAGATTAATTTTAATTGATCTTAATTGTTTTAATTTTTGAAAAAACCAATTCACCCCCCTCTTGGGTTGCCTTTTGGGTGAACAATTGATATTAGAGTTTGTATTCTTGTTCTAGGCTTAACATCCTAGGAATAGATCCATGGCAACTAACTGTGGAAGTTCTCTCGATGAGGGTCAATCCACCAACAGACCACCTATGTTTAATGGCACCAATTACAACTTTTGAAAAAATAAAATGAGAATCTATATTCAATCGGTATATTATGAATTATAGAGAATTCTAGTGAATGGTCCCAAAACTCCTATGAAAAAAGTAGAAAGAATTGATATCCTTAAGTCCGAATCCGAATGGGATGAGGATGATTTGAAAATGCTGCAATCTAATGCCAAAACCATGAATATTTTATATTATGCACTTGATCCTAACGAATTCAATCGCATCTCTACATGTGAATCAGCCAAAGAAATATGGAATAGACTAGAGGTAACACATGAAGGTACTAATCAGGTTAAGGAGTCTAAAATCAATATCTTAGTGCATAGTTATGAATTGTTTAAAATGAAACCAGATGAGTCTATTATCAGAATGTTCACAAGATTCACCGATATTATTAGTGGTTTGAAATCTCTTGGAAATGTGTATCCTAACAATGAGCTAAGGTCACGACAATTCAAGAAGCAAAAGACCTCAACACATTGCCTCTTGAAGAACACTTAGGCTTCCTCATGATGTATGAATTAACTCAAAAGCAACATGCCCAAGATGATGAAGAAAAGAAAAGGAGGACGATAGTATTCAAGTCCACCAGCCAAGAAGAAGAACCGACTAGTGGTGAGAATGATGATGAAGACATTGCTCTCATCACACAAAAATTCAGAAGGTTTATGAAGAGGAAATGAAACGAAGGAAAGAAGCATGAAGCTAAAAGAGATTCTAGTAAAGAATCTACCATTATATGTTATGAATATAAGAAGCATGGCCATATAAAGGCTGAATGCCCCCTGCTCAAAAAGAAAGGAAGGAAAAATCAAGGGAAGAGGGCAATGACAGCTATGACATAGAGTGACAATGAAGAATCTGACTCCGAAGAAGAAGCCGAACTTTAGGAGGTGGCTAATCTTTGTCTCATGGCTCATTAGGAAGACAATAAGGTATCAAACTCAAACTCATCTCAATTTACTTTCAATGAATTACAAGATGCATTCGATGATTTACTTTTCGAATTCAAAAAGATGAGAATAAAAAATGGACTCCTTAAAAAGATGGTTTCTACTCTTACCAAGGAAAATGAGGACTTGCAAAAAGAAAATGAAGTATTAAAAAATGAAGTTTGTGTTTTGAAAGAAAAGATCAAGAAAAACTATTTTCTAAAGGATTCTTCAAAGGAAAACCAATTCTTAAATGATAAAGTTAAACATTTGAAAACAACACTTTTTAGATGTGTAAACGGAAAAGAAAAATTGGATTCTATCTTAGGAAAACAAAAATTCTCA